>JAGFNQ010010315.1:0-143538 GCA_024364735.1 Boesenbergia rotunda | reverse complement strand
AGAGTGATGCAATCTTGTAAAACGCAGCATTCTAAGCTATAACGAAAGGCTCTCCCGACCGAAAATTGCCGGTCGGCCATACAAGGCAAGTCATACCTGGACGGGACGCAGGCTGACGCGTCATACCCTCCAGAAGCCGAGTCGGCGACTGACCTTAAAGCGTCAGCCCACTCGGAAGCCTGGACTGGTTCCCGGTCGGAAGCGTGGCGGCCCACGTGGAAGATTGGCCCATCCGGAAGCCTAAAGCGGTTCCCGACCGGAGGCGTGGCGACCCACGCAGAAGGTTGGTGCCCTTTGGAAGCCTGAGTCGGCGACTGACTTAAAGCGTCAGCCCACTCGGAAGCCTGGACTGGTTCCCGGTCGGAAGCGTGGCGGCCCACGTGGAAGATTGGCCCATCCGGAAGCCTAAAGCGGTTCCCGACCGGAAGCGTGGCGACCCACGCAGAAGGTTGGTGCCCTTTGGAAGCCTGAGTCGGCGACTGACTTAAAGCGTCAGCCCACTCGGAAGCCTGGACTGGTTCCCGGTCGGAAGCGTGGCGGCCCACGTGGAAGATTGGCCCATCCGGAAGCCTAAAGCGGTTCCCGACGGAGCGTGGCGACCCACGCAGAAGGTTGGTGCCCTTTGGAAGCCTGAGTCGGCGACTGACTTAAAGCGTCAGCCCACTCGGAAGCCTGGACTGGTTCCGTCGGAAGCGTGGCGGCCCACGTGGAAGATTGGCCCATCCGGAAGCCTAAAGCGGTTCCCGACCGGAGGCGTGGCGACCCACGCAGAAGGTTGGTGCCCTTTGGAAGCCTGAGTCGGCGACTGACTTAAAGCGTCAGCCCACTCGGAAGCCTGGACTGGTTCCCGGTCGGAAGCGTGGCGGCCCACGTGGAAGATTGGCCCATCCGGAAGCCTAAAGCGGTTCCCGACCGGAGGCGTGGCGACCCACGCAGAAGGTTGGTGCCCTTTGGAAGCCTGAGTCGGCGACTGACTTAAAGCGTCAGCCCACTCGGAAGCCTGGACTGGTTCCCGGTCGGAAGCGTGGCGGCCCACGTGGAAGATTGGCCCATCCGGAAGCCTAAAGCGGTTCCCCGACCGGAGCGTGGCGACCCACGCAGAAGGTTGGTGCCCTTTGGAAGCCTGAGTCGGCGACTGACTTAAAGCGTCAGCCCACTCGGAAGCCTGGACTGGTTCCCGGTCGGAAGCGTGGCGGCCCACGTGGAAGATTGGCCCATCCGGAAGCCTAAAGCGGTTCCCGACCGGAGGCGTGGCGACCCACGCAGAAGGTTGGTGCCCTTTGGAAGCCTGAGTCGGCGACTGACTTAAAGCGTCAGCCCACTCGGAAGCCTGGACTGGTTCCCGGTCGGAAGCGTGGCGGCCCACGTGGAAGATTGGCCCATCCGGAAGCCTAAAGCGGTTCCCGACCGGAGGCGTGGCGACCCACGCAGAAGGTTGGTGCCCTTTGGAAGCCTGAGTCGGCGACTGACTTAAAGCGTCAGCCCACTCGGAAGCCTGGACTGGTTCCCGGTCGGAAGCGTGGCGGCCCACGTGGAAGATTGGCCCATCCGGAAGCCTAAAGCGGTTCCCGATCGGAAGCGTGGCGTCCCACGCAGAAGATTGGTGCCCTTTGGAAGCCTGAGTCGGCGACTGACTTAAAGCGTCAGCCCACTCGGAAGCCTGGACTGGTTCCCGGTCGGAAGCGTGGCGGCCCACGTGGAAGATTGGCCCATCCGGAAGCCTAAAGCGGTTCCCGATCGGAAGCGTGGCGTCCCACGCAGAAGATTGGTGCCCTTTGGAAGCCTGAGTCGGCGACTGACTTAAAGCGTCAGCCCACTCGGAAGCCTGGATGGGCTCCCGATCGGAAACGTGGCAGCCCACGTGGAAGATTTGCCCATCCGGAAGCCCAAAGCGTTGTCCGGTCGGATGCGTGGCATCCCACGCAGAAGATTGGTTCCCTTTGGAAGCCTGAGGCGGCGACTGATTAAAACATCAGCCCGCCCAGAAGCGCGTATCAGAGTTCGGTCGGGCGTGTGGCGATCCACATCCCGTAGGCCGAACCCCCGACCAGTGGGCTTCTACTTGGCCGGATTCCTTATTTTAGCTCTCTGACTGGGCGTGTGGCGATCCACATCCCTCGGGAAGGACCACCAATCAGTCGGCTAGCTTACACAGCCATTTCTCTAAAGTAGCTTAGTTCCCTGACCGGGCGCGGGGTGACTCACACCTTAGTCAGATCTACCGGTCGGCTACCGGACAACCATTATCCCTCGCTTAGTTCGGCTCTCTGGTCGGGCAACATCTACTTAATATCTAAAATACTCTTCATCGCTGATTGACTCGGAAGCATTACAAAAAGGAGAGCCCCAACCGGCGGCCTAGGATTACACGGTTAACATTTAGGTAAAAGGCTGGAAGAAGTCTTTGGGGAGCATCTCCTTGACCCGGCTCACTTGGACGGCATTGATAGGAAGGTCGGCAGGCAGATGGCCGCTCTCTTGAAGCTGCAGAACCGCGCTTTCTAAGCCCATCTTGAACATGCTAGATGTCCGCTTGCCCAACTGCTTGCCGAACTCCTTAGAATTGATGTAAGCCAAGCGATGTGCGTCCATCCGGGCGGGCTCGCCTGCCTGATGCAGCTTCAGGCTGTCAATTTCCGCCCGGAGGTTAGCAAGCTCCTTGTCCTTCTCCTCCAAGGCAACGGCTTGAGAAGCCAGCAGTCCTTCAGATAAGCGGAGCTCGTCTTCTCGGGCGTCTAAAGCCTTCTCCTTGGCATTTAAGCCCGACTCCCGAGTCGCCAGCTCCTGCTCTTTTTCGTTCAGGGTTGCCCGGAGCTCCTCAGAAGACTTCATCATCTTGTCCAGTTCCGCCTTCAAGGCTTGGGCCTCGACAGCCTTCTTGTCGAGGTCCAATCGGGCTCGGCGCTGTATAGCCAGAGCCTTCTTCCTCTCCTGCTCAAGGGTCGCGTGCAGGGAGGAAGATCGGGCATACGCCCGCTCGGCTGCCTCCGCTCGGGTGGTTTCCTCCGTCAGTCGGGCCTCGGCGGAACGGAGTTTCTCCTTAAGGTCTAGTATCTCCGAACGGAGAATAGCTGTACCCTCTTCGCCGGCCGGTAAGTTAGCATGCGCCTGGCGGAGCTCCGATTCCTCGAGCCGCCGCTCGGCCGCTGGGCGTCCCCTGGCGTTTATAACCAAGGAATAGGCGACGCTCGAGCAGGAGGCCCAAAACTGCAATAAAAATGTTAGAAAGAAGCAAGGTGATTAAGCATCAAAGCATCCGACTTACATGCGTAGCGTCTTGAAGGAATTGGTCTGCCAGTCGGATCGGGAGTCTGGAAGTCCCCTCCCTCATGCCCTGCTCCCAGCAGTCTGCTAAATCCCCGTAAAGGGTAAGCCGCTGCTGGACTTCGAAGGGGGTCGCTGGGTCGACCGAGGGGAGATATACGCCATAGCCACACGGCTGCGAACGCCGTTCCCCGAACGAGACGAACCCGGCGCATCAGCTGACCGGCTCGCTCTAGCCGGGCTAGCAGTGGCATCTGCAGGTTGAGAGGGAGAGCCCGTCGCTGAAGTCCTTGGGCGCCTCTGTAGAGGTTCCGGGTCGGGAGAGTCAGAAGAGGACCGGCCCACCTCTGTCGGTTCCTCTATACGGATAGAAGCGCTGGCCTTCCGCTTGGAAGGCTGAACCTTCTGCTTGCCGGCGGATTTTGCCGGGGCAGAAGATTTTGATGAGCCGACCGGCTCCCTAGAACCAGTCGTCGCTGGTTGGGCAGAAGGAGCCGGAGGGGTGGGCTCTGCGCTCTCAGGAATCGTAGGTTGGTCGGGCAGACTGGCCTGGCGCAGACGCAGTTGTTCGGCCGCCCGGGCGTTTAATTCTTCGTCATCCAGGCCAATGGCCTCATCGAGGGCCGCTTCCCACATCATCTCGGCTGCAAAATCAGAAGATGTTGAGTTAGGGAGAAAGAAGTACGAAACAAAAAATGACTTACAGAAGGTGCCGGGCAGGGCGGCAGGCACTCGGCTTAGCCCAAATATGTACAAGACGGCGTCGTTGAGAAGTTTCATGCCGTCGAAGTGTAGGCCACCGAGTAGAGAAGCAGCCCTTATAAATAAGGGGTCGGATTTAAAGTTTCTTAAGGGAGCTATAGGGGGCATGTCTTCGACCCATCCGACCGGGAACCCAGGGCTGGTCGGGGGGCTTATGAAGAAGAAATGAGTTTTCCATCCCTTATTCGAGGAAGGAATATTCTCCACTATGGATAATTTGTCCCGGGCTTGGAGAAAGAAATTCCCGACCTCCTGCTTCTTCGGGTAATAAAAGAAATAAAGAACCTCCGGTCGGAGGGGGACTCGGTAAAGGGTAAAGAGAACTATTATATTACACAATATACGAATGGCGTTGGGAGAAAGCTGGAAGATAGGAACATGGAAGAAGTTACAGAAGTCTACAATAAAGGGATGAAGAGGGTAGCGCAGGCCAGACATATGTTGGTCCCGGAAAAACACAAAGAAGCCAGCCGGGGGCTGGTGTGGCCTGTCTGCCTTTGTAGGGACGGCAATGTGGTAGTTTTCAGGGATGTCGTAGGCCAGTCGGAGGTCGGAGACGGTCTCGTCGTGAAGGGAAGACTCGACAGAGGTATACCACGCAGAGGCAGCCATGGAACAGAAAGAAAGGGAAGAAAAGGGAGAATCTGACCGTAGGTGGTGGCGGAAAAGATTAACCGACGGAGAAGCACGAGACCGGCGGCGACACGCGAAGACGGCGGCGAGGAGCGAGAAGCACCGAGTTAGAGAAGAGAACAGTGAAGAGCAAATGAGGGTTTCGCCGAATGTGGAGGCCTATTTATAGCTAGGCTGGAAGAAGGGAGACCGTCCGATGGCGGTCCACGTGTACGGAGATCGCCTCATCCATGCCGTTGAGGCGTCCCACGATCAGCCTCGAAAAGACGCGCCGCAGGCGCTGACGTCGCCTGTTGCGGCGATAGGGCGCGTCTTCGTGTCGGCCAGTCGGAAGCTGCCACGTGGCGGAAAGAATTACGCGCGTTAAGGGCCATTAAAAGCTCGTAATCATGGGGATAAATCGCATCCCGGTCGGCCAACCAGCGCGCGCCACGTGGCCCGGATCATTAAAGCTGAGGTGATGCCGTTATGGCGCCGGTCGCATCGGGCATATCACATCACCTCATTCGACTTAGAATGTCACGTCTCCATTAATTGACTGACTCGGGCTATCCCGAGAAAATCGTCTTGGGGTGCGTAACACTCCACATTTCTTGCGACTTAAGGCAAACATTCTCCCGCCCAAACGTGTTCAGCATACCTCTCATCGACTAACAACATGCGTCCGGTCGGACGCATTAACAATTTACGAGGACGTGGCGGCCCACGTTCCTCCGGTCAAAATCTTCATCCGCCCGGACATCTTCATCATGTCAATGGCTAATTGGGGATGCGTGGCGGCCCACGCTCCTCTCGACTAACAATCTTTTTCCGCCCAGACAGGGCAGACATACATAGCCTCAGCTGTTGAGCATCGTGTTAAGCCCGCCAGATATTAAAAGGGCAAAATCGCTCGGCCGCGGAATGGTTGTACACACTTGTGGTCCAGTCAGTCGGACTGATCGCCTCCTTCGACTAGACTTGAGGGGAAGGCTATTGATCCCGCCCTATCTTTGGCACCGTACGGACAGTCAACGTGGCAAACGACCTGGCCAACATCAGGGTCCACGTCATTGTGCGGATAGCCAGCTGGACACCCTAGCCGGACCCTTGGTCTATGCCAGCCAGTCGGGTATTGCCGCCTGGCCACATTAAGGCTTACACGCCTAATCGTTTGGTCGGGTATTGCCGCCCGGCCACATTAAGGCTTACACGCCTAATCGTTTGGTCGGGTATTGCCGCCCGGCCACATTAAGGCTTACACGCCTCGTTCATCCGAGTGCATCCGCCCGGCCGTCCTTTATGCCCATGCTTGATATCCATCCGGGCGTACCGTCCCGGTGTCCACTCGGGCACTCTCGCGGAATCACCCTGGGATAAAGACAAAATACACCTGCACCAGCTGCAGATAACAGGCCGTCACCACTCGTGCGAACTGACACTCTCTGACAGGCGCCGCCTGTCAGAGACTTACAGAAACCTGTCTTTGTCCTCACATAAGACAAATAGTATACGACAAAGAAGGTTGGGTACAAATCGACATAATCGTACAATATCTTCTAACCCTGTCAGAGAATCCTGACACAGGTCATACTCCTGTCAGAGAATCCTGACACAGGTCATACTCAAATCGACATAATCATACAATATCCTCTGACCCTGTCAGAGAATCCTGACACATGTCAGACTTGGTCCTTTTCCCCGGCTATATAAGCCACTCCCCTCCTCATTATCAGGTACGCGCGCAAAGCCCCTCATCTCCAGTGCTCCATTATTTCTACTGTTCATCGGAGTACTGACTTGACCGTCGGAGTGCCTTGCCGGGACGTCTCCCGGCTAGGTTGCTAACGGTCATCTTCCTTAGCAGGTTCACCTCCAGTCGGTCGGCCGTGCACCAGGCGACATCCACTTCCATTCGGTCGGAGGACACCCCCCACGACGCTGTCATTCTGCGCGAGGACGTCCCGTCGGCATCCACGTCACTCATCGCTACACCGTCATCCGGTTGCGGCTCCACTACGCTCGGCGACAGGATCAGTTAGTTTCAGTATCACCGTCAATCCATCCCACACTAAAAAGAAAAAAATAAATTACAAAAATTACCAACTTGATAATAACTAAAGTATAAGAAAAGATAGTTATCTGACTACATCGGTGATGGGGTTGAGTATCCCGTAATTAGCACGTGGACTAAAAAAATTATGCGGCAAGAGCTATCGAGTCAGAACGGCTCTCTGGCCTGGATGCCCGAGACCCTCTCGGGAAGAAGAATCCCTAGACTAACTCGAATAGGCCTAGTCCTTAAGATAACTCCAGAAGGACACACCCTCGAGCTCACCTCGGAGGCAGGTCCCCGAGATTACCTCGGGAAGATGAACGCCCTGTTGATGCAGTCTGGCCCGGTTATTGTTTTGGTGTTTGACAATGATTTAAGTTTGGTTGAGCGAATTTGGGTTAAAGTCCTGGTCGGGGACTGAGCATGAAATCCTGGTGAGTGAAGCCAGGTCCTAGCTTGTGGAGCTAGGTTGAAATCCCGGTGAGTGAAGTCGGGTCCTGGTGAGTGAAGCCAGGTGATGGAAATCCCGGTGAGTGAAGCCGGGTCCTGGTGAGTGAAGCCAGGTGTTGGAAATCCCGGTGAGTGAAGCCGGGTCCTGGTGAGTGAAGTCAGGTGTTGAAAAGTCCTAATTCGGAAGAGGTGGGTGAAAAGTCCTAGCTTGGAGGGCTAGGTGAAAAGTCCTAGCTTGGAGGGCTAGGTGAAAAGTCCTAACTTGGAGAGTTAGATTGAAAAATCCTTAGCTTGGAGGGCTAAGGTGAATGAAATCCTAGCTTGGAAGGCTAGGTCTGCGTCCCCTGGATCGGTCTGGTGACCGATCAGGGAGTTGGCACGCTACTCCTTCGTGGATCGGTCTGGTGACCGATCAGGGAGTGTGTGTTTCACTCACTGCACAGCTCCTGATCGGTCTGGTGACTGATCAGGGAGCGAACAGTGAGTTGAGTTCCCCTGCTGATCTGCTCCTGATCGGTCTAGTGACCGATCAAGGATACTGCTCAGATCGGTCTAGTGAACGATCATTTGTCGCAAGGTTCTCACTATCACCGATCAGGATGACTCCTGATCGGTCTGGAAGCAGCCTGATTGGTCTGGTGACCGATCAGGCTGGAGCCTGATTGGTCTGGTGACCAATCAGGCAGGAGCCTGATTGGTCTGGGGACCAATCAGGCAGGAGCCTGATTGGTCTGGGGACCAATCAGGAGTGTGCAAAAGACTTCTGGATCGGTCTGGTGACCGATCAGGGTCCTTCCTGATCGGTCTGGTGACTGATCAGGCGCAGAACTTTAATTCAAATACGCTGTCAGAAGCTCTGATCGCGTCTGTTTTCACTGCCGATTCTCTGATACATTGCCGATTCTTGTTGATATGCATTGCTAAACCTCTGTTGGAGTGTGCAGGTGATAGCAGGTGATTCAAACACTCAAGGAGGGTCAATGGGAGGCTTTCCTTGGAGCAGGTTTGTTTGTTTCTCCTTCTCAGGTTTCAACGGCAACTAGAGCAGCTGGCGACAGACGGAGACTCAGCTGGAGAGGAGGTCTTCAGTGGACTGAGTGCTCAGGAAGGTCAGTGGGTTCAGGCTGGCTCAGTGGATGCTGATGAAGCTTGCGATGGTGAGAAGGAGCTTAAGAGACAAAGATGGATGCAGAGGAGCGGAGGCGAACAAGACAGAAACTTGGGAAGTTTGGCTGGGCTGTGTTCGTGCTCTCTGTTGCTTTGTGCTTGAGCGATCTTGTTACATCTTTGTGAGCTTGTCTTCTCGAGTGTCTCTATGCTTAACTTGTATCATCTTGAGATCACTTGTGGAGAGGTTTCTCCACCGAGAAGGAGGCTGCTACTATCCGGAGTTCACCGGGGCTTGATCTGCCGACGATCAAGGGATCGCCCACCTTACGGGCATGCCAAGGAGTAGGGGCAAGTTATCCCCGAACCTTGTAAACGATTCTTGTTAGCGATCCTTGGTTTGTATTCTTTGTTTCTGCATTTCTGTTAAGATTGTTTCTCTGCGTATGCTTTGTTTCCGCTGCTGCTAACTTAAGTGCAGAGAAAGATTTCAAAAGAGCAACTTGTGGGTGTCTGGCTATATTCACCCCCCCCCCCTCTATAGCCTTCCCGTTCCCAACACGCCCCCCGGGCCAAATTGCTGTGAGATCACCTCGGGGTAGCGGAGCCGAAGGAGCATTCAATTTCAAGTAGCGGTCTGTTTTCCTCAGATCGGTGGATCATTATCATCCATTGTTACGGAGTAATCACAACCCGTGATTTGCGGCCATCAAAGCCTTAATCATCGCAACGACCCCAGATTGAAGAGTCGTGAAAACCGTTACCAGGATGATCCTGTAACCGATTATCGGAGGGGACGTGGCGAAGATCGTGGAGACGCTCGAGACAGTCACCGCAGGTATAAAAGGTACTCCAACCCGTCTGGTACAAGGGTTATACACTCTCTACTTCGCCTATCTCTTTTCTTGCCTTCTCTTTATTTCCTCCATCGAGGCACTAACTTGAGCGTCGGAGTGGGCTCCGCCGGACAACCTCTGGCGTGTTCCCCTAACGCTCGTGTTAATCTCGCAGGGTGTGAAGTCCTTCCTCCAGTGTCAGCGTCCACGGGGTGTTGAACCCTGCTGACTGAACGTCGACGTCGATTCCTTCCGGAACAAGTTTGGCGTCGTCTGTGGGAAACCAGTAAAGCACTAGAAGGAGCACCGATGGCAGAGCCGGCGGGACAACCCATTGTCCTGACAAAGGAGGAACTAGATCGCTTGGTGGTCGACGCCATCAAAGAGGCGCTCCAGCAGCAACAAAGGGAGTCAGCCGCTTCACGGCGAGGGATTTCTGAGCAAGAGGAGATCCCAGTGGTCTTCGGAGGTCCTCCCAAAGGGTCCCGCCAGAAGTCCTATTGAGGTCCTACGAAGCCCTACAAATCGATCTCGCCGACCCGCGAGAGGATGAGGGACCTAAAGAAGAGTGGAGGGAGGTCGAGAGCGAGGAGGTCCAGATTCACCCTCAACAGGAGGGGGAGAGTCACGAAGATCGCCACCGACCTTGCACCGGAAATAAGAAGTCGCCTTCTTAATTGCCTGCGGAGTCATAAAGATGTCTTCGCCTGGGCCGCCGAAGAAATCAAAGGGGTTCCCCGAGGGTTATCCATGCATCACCTGCATGTTATCTCGAGAGCCCAACCAGTGAAGTAGAGGCGGAGGCACTTTGCACTAGAACAAGACAAGGCTATCCGGGATGAAGACCATAAGCTGTTAAGGTCAGGCACATCAGAGAAGATCAATTCCTGGCCTGGTTAGTCAATGTGGTCCTCATCCATAAACTAGGAGGTAAATTGCGGGTTTGTATTGGTTTTCGTGATTTAAATAAAGTATGTCCCAAGGATTGCTATCTCTTGCCTCGAATAGATCGGTTAGTAGATTCCACGGCCGGTTGCAAGTTCATTTCGATGCTGAACGCTTATCAAGGCTACCATCAAGTCCCCCTCGCGCCTGAAGATCTGGAGAAAGTTAGTTTCGTAACAACCGATAGCACATACTGCTATAATGTCATGCCTTTTGGATTGCGCAACGCTGGGGCAACGTACCAGCAGATAATGGACAAAGTCTTCGAGCATCAGATCGGGAGAAACATTGATGTGTACGTGGACGACATCCTGGTTAAGACTGACAAGGGAAAAGACATGATAGTCGACTTAGAAGAGACATTCGCCACTTTGAGGGTCAACAAACTGAAGTTGAATCCTGCCAAATGCTTATTCGGGGTGAAAAGCGGTCAGTTCCTAGGCTGCATGGTGACGGTGAGGGGAATCGAGGCTAATGTGAAAAAAGTAAAGGCTATTCTAGATATGCTATCCCCTCGCAATTTCAAGGAAGTAGAGCGGTTGAACGGGAGGATCACGGCGTTATCCAGATTCATCTCCAAGTCTGCAGATAAGACCTACCGTTCTTTAAGATTCTGAGAAAAGCAGTTAAATTCTAGTGGGATGAACAGTGTGAGCAAGCGTTCGTAGACCTGAAGACCTATCTCGTCGGGCTCCCCATCCTCTACAAACCGGTGGAAGGGGAGACTTTATTTGTCTACCTATCTGTAGTAGAGCAAGCGGTAAGCTCAACGCTGGTCCACGAAGAGGGCATGGTGCAGTATCCCATTTACTTCTTTGGACATCTCTTAAAAGATGCTGAAACGCGATACACTACGATGGAGAAGCTGACTTATGCTCTAGTCTTAATGCCCCGGTGGTTAAGGTCGTACTTTCTGGCACATCCTATCGTGGTCCTCACCAACAGCCCGTTCGCACGGGTCCTCACCAACCCCGAGGCTTCCGATCGGCTGATCAAATGGACGACGGAGCTAAGTGAATATGGTATTGAGTACCGGCCTCGTGCCTCAATCAAGGCGCAAGCCCTCGCAGACTTCATGCTGAAGACTGTCCCAGAGTCCGAGGCCCAAGGAATGTGGAAGATCTACGTGGATGGGTCATCTAATAGCCGGCACATCGGGGTCGGGGTGTTAATGGTCTCCCCCAGGAGGGACACGTTACATTTATCCATCCGGCTCCACTTCAAAACTACCAACAATGAAGCTGAGTACGAGGCGATCCTGGTAGACCTGCAAGCAGCCAAGCACATGGGGGCTACTCGGGTCATTATACACTCGGATTCCCAGCTCGTGGCACAACAAATAAAGGGCGACTTTGAAGTCAGGTGTGAGCGCCTGCAGAAGTATGTGACCCTTTACGAGCAGCTGAAGGCCTCCTGTTACTAATATAAGAGAAGTGTCCTAAGGCAATCGCCTTATGATTGTAATCATTTACTTTAATAAATGAATATTCACTATTTGAGTATACATGTTCGTGTATTTGATTGAGATCTTAAACTCATTTACTGAATGTCCGCAATACAATTCACAGCATGAGAGAAGTTGTGATGAATTCACAACTAGTGATTATCTCTACATGTGCAATTGTGAAGTATTGAAATTGTCCCTAGTCGATGAATTGATAAATACGGACACTATCAATTCTGTTGAGATTAGCATGGGTTATTCTCTAATCAGCTGATTCTCACTGGCTGGAGACATTGAGATGTCCGGAGATAAACATGAATGCTAGTTAAGGGAACTAGTTCATTGGAGTGACTAGCTGTAAAACTTCATATGGTAATCTACATATAGATATGTCAATAAGTTCTTACTGCAGCTTAAGTGCGATGTTCCTTTGACTTGCGGTGTTCATGTCATCTTGGTCATGAAGACTTATACTTTGACATCTTAAGCAAGCATCTCCAAGGAGGTGTGGACCCAGGATGATTGGGTATAAGCCGAAGTGCCCGAAGATGTTTGAACAGCCTACAAAGGATTCACCACTCCTTGCGAGGAGATGTATACCCAAGGCCTATCGTCGGATTGTTACTCGAAGTCTCTGGCCAGAGGATCACATGATCTAAGTATGAATATCTCAGATACATGAGAGTAATTAGAATCCGTTGGACGAGAAAGACATAACTTGGGCTAGGTGTGACGTAGTCAGCCTAGTGGGGACTGACACACATAGACCATGTCCTGAACCAAATGGGTATAAGATGGTGAAGGGAATGAGGCACGATTCATTAAAGCTTCTGAAGGGTTTCAGAATTATTTCTGAGGTCAACCGTTGATCTTTCGATTAATTGGGGGTCATGATGTACTACTAGGTGCCACTCATGATCGTTCTATAATTGGTTGATTATAGACGGCCAACATAAATCGAAAGCCTATTTAGTCACACGCACTACGAGTAATCCGAGGGATTTAAAACGAGTTGAAAATTGGATTTTCCGATCAAGAGAGATAAGTCGAATCTAAATTTATCAGAGACGCATCGGAAGCTTAAAATGGCTAAGTCTTTTGAAGGCTTATTGGACGAATTAAATGAGTTTAATTCGTAAGGTGACGGCTTGGATTTGGCCGGCCACAATAAAAAGGGAAAGCAAATTGTTTGGTTTAAATTATAAAATAAATCGAGCGTGATTTGTTTTATAAAATTATGGATAAAGAAATTTATATAAAGAAATTTTTATAAAGAAATTTATAGAAATTTATTCTTTTTTATGGAAATTAAAATGAACCATGGATTGGTTTATTTTATTTTATAAAATCAATTATGAATTGATTTTTCCATGATAAGAAAAATTTATATAGTAAATTTCTTGTAAAAATTTATTCCATAATAAAAGGGGAGACATAGTTTTTATTATAAATTAAGTTATAATAAAAACTTGGCATAACGGAATAATTCATAGAAAAATTTATAAGATAAATTTCTTATGAAAAATTTATTCCGTTAAAAGGAGACTTGGCGATAAAGAGGCTACTATATAAAGGTACAAAGGCAAGGCTTGGACATTAATTCAAGAGATCAAGGATTCTTGCCTAGTCTCTCTTCCTCTCTTTTTCTCCCTCTCCCTCCTCTAGTAGGCGCCGGCCCTAGAGGGCTCCCCTAGGGTTGCCGTGAGTCACCTCCACCAAGAAGGTGCCGAAGAAGAAGAAGAAGCGGGTCGCGACTCCTTCCTTCCTCCCGGAATCTTGATTCCGTTTTTGTTTGGTGGTTAGTTTTCCATCTCTCTCTCTTGATATTCTTGTCGTGCCTTTGGAGAATCTAGTAGTTCTTGTTGGCACGAAACTCGTGGCTTTGTGAAGTCATCCCGAAGAGAACTCGGCGTGGACGCGAATAGAGGCGGAGCTTCCAAGGGACGCTACAGTTGGATCTCGTCCCTTTCTACGAGTTACGTGAGGTATTAAGTAAATTAGTTTACTATCTGCAAAATTTTAAATGTATGATCATGTCTCCACAACATAAGGTTGCATGCTAGATACGTGGTTAAAATAATTTGAGAAATTATTTATGCTAAACCTTCCGCTGCACGTAATTAAATTTTAAAATTACGAACCCGTATCCATGTCAACATGCACCCGGTCCCAACAGTGGTATCAGAGCCGGTTAGTGTTCGACATAATCATATAATTGTTTTGCGGAAAACTTTGTCATGATCTCAATTTTGGAAAATTTTCCAATTATGGAAACTTTCCAATTATGATAAATTTTAGATTTAGGAATTTCAAAGTTTGGAAATCCTCATGAAATTTCGCAAACTTTTGAAATATCCTAGTTTCTAAAATTTTATGATAATTGTGAAAACTTCCCATTTTTGGAAACTTTCAAATTTTGGGAATTTCCTATTTTGGAAATTTTCCAATTTTGGAAATATGTAAGTTTTCTTTGTACCAGAAACTTACAATTATTCTGAAAACCTATTACAAAATCTCGCAATTTTGGGCACTTTCTTTCAAGAAAGTCTAGACAAATTTATGGATTATTAATTGACAATTAAATTCGAATTGGTTTTAAATTATTAACAAAATTCTTTATTTTGGATTGAGCCTCGGGGAGCCGTCCAATTTAAAGTTAGTTGTTGTAATTTAATTTCCAATTTTGAATAAAATTGTCATGTTTAATTTGGTTACCCCTCAAGGAGCGGACCAAATTAGATTTACAACAAATTCCTTTTTTTTTGGGTATTTGAGCCTCGGGGAGCCACCCAAAGAAAATAATTTGTTGAAATTAATAAATCCATAAATAAAATATGTAATCAAATCTTGGAAAATTTGAGGTAATTCTTAAACGATAATTTCCTTATTTGATTTAAGAGGTGATGCTCTTACATATTGTTGTCTCCAAAATTAATTAGGAAAATGGTTTCCTATAGAGTTTTCTTAAATTAGATTTTCATGAAAATAATATGTGGTTGAATTAAGGGAATCTGTCTCTTAATTTAATAAGATTTGATTTAGAGAAATCAAAGTCTTAAACATATTATTTCCGAAATTGATTATGACAATTTAGGAAATTGTTTCCCAAAACAATTCCTTGAATAAAGTATGAAATTAGAATTAGGAAATCCGGTTCCTAATTCAATTAATGAGACTTGATAAATTAAGTCACATACATACATTATTAAGGAAATCGTTAGTACAAGACATAATTATATGTCATGAATGTGCTTAGAAAAGAAAGGATGAGACCCAAAACCCCTTACAAAATATTAAGGCCAACACCTTCCATTAATATGGTTAGAGCCGGAGTTTTGTTTCTCGTTTGGGTTGATGGACACATCCATGCCCGGCTTGAACCTCAACATGTTCAAACCATGGAATTAGTTTATGATTAATATAGTTAGAGTCAGAGGTCAATCCTTAGTTTTGGTTGTTGGACACATCCAAGCCTGACTAAACGGTTGAATGAGCTCCAACCATATTAAAACTATTTCTTGATTAATGGGTCAGCCTTAAGCTTGGAGCATCGATTTGTTGTGCCACAGCCAAGGTCGATGTAAAGAGAGGTGCAGTTGGGTGCTATGTATATTGTTGCATACTTGTTAATGAGTTAACTACCCAATGATTTATGCAAACATTCAATTAGTTGATAGCATAAAGTGATAGTTACATATATGTGCTATGTAATCGGTATAATTACCTACCTTCATAGCTAAGAATAACTTGATGGCCACAGCCATGGTTGTTCTTATCTATGGTTGGATATCAACCTATTTGGAAATGTTCCTACGATCTCCCGAATTGATAAAAAGGGTTATTCAATTCGAAAAATAAATAGGATTTAATTAATGTATGTTAATGCATTCTTTATCATTCTTCTCACATAAGCTCAATTTGTATTTCTAGGATAATCACTCGATCATGTCTTCTCTGAATTTGCGTTCCATTTTGGACACCAATAAGCTGACTGGGCCAAACTTCATGGACTGGCTTAGAAACCTGAGGATAGTCCTCAAGGCAGAAAAGCTTGCTTATGTCCTTGAAGAGCAACTTCCCAACCGTCCTCCTGAAGATGCAACTCCAGACCAGTTTCCTGAGTTGCTCAACCTGCTGAAGACTGTAGAGCCTTCTGTAAAGCAGGATCAGAAGACGATACTGTTAGTTGATTCCTCAAAGAAAGGTTCTAAGAGGAAGCCCAAAGAACAAAATAAGGGAAGAAAGAAAAAGGTCAAAAAGACTGAAAAGGCACCAAAAGACACTTGTCATCACTGTGGCAAGGAGGGTCACTGGCGAAGAAACTGCAAGGTTTATCTTGAGTCCTTGAAGAAGAAGGCATCCGATGCCCCATCCTCTTCAGGCATCTTCGTTATTGAATGTCACTCTATTTCCTCGTACACCTGGGTACTTGATACTGGGTGTAGCTCACATATATGTAATGACATACAGGGGCTAAGGAATTGAAGAAGATTCGTCAAGGGAGAAGCGAATTTGCGAGTTGGAAATGGAGCAAAGATTGCTGCTATTGCCATCGGAACATATTTGCTAAAGCTCCCTACTGGACTTGTCTTAGAATTGGATAATTGTTATTTTGTTCCTTCGTTAATAAAGAATATTGTATCTATTTCATGCTTGAATGAAAAAGGTTACCATTTAACTTTTAGTAACAATTGTTGTTACATAACTTTAAATGGTGTTCTTTATGGGTCTGGAACTTTATGCAATGGTATCTACACGTTAGATTTATCCAGTGACGTTTTCAATATCGAAGTTAGCAACAAACGTGCTCGAATAGATAATCGAATAGACTCCTATACGTGTCATTGTCGTCTTGGCCATGTAAGTAAGAAACGCATGACCAAATTACACCGATGTGGAATTCTGGAATCATTTGAACCCGGTTCATTTGATACATGCGAATCATGCTTAAAAGGCAAGATGACCAAATTATCCTTTTCCGGAAAAGGTAATCCAGTGGGAGAATTGCTTGGTCTAATACATACTGATGTATGTGGACCAATGTCAACTCCTGCATAAGGAGGCTATAGCTACTTCATTACCTTTATCGATGATCACTCACGATTCGAGTATGTGTTCTTGATGAAACACAAATCTGAAGCTTTTGAGAAATTCAAAGAGTTCAGAAATGAAGTAGAGAAACAGCTTGGCAAAAGTATTAAGATACTTCGATCCGATCGGGGTGGTGAATACTTAAGTCAAGAGTTTCAAGATTATCTTAGGGACAATGGGATATTGTCTCAATGGACTCCGCCTTATACACCACAGCATAATGGTGTATCTGAGAGGCGTAACCGAACCTTGATGGACATGGTTAGATCTATGATGAACCATGCAACTCTTCCAAAATCCTTTTGGGGCTATGCACTTAAGACAGCTGTTTACTTGCTAAACAAAGTCCCGACCAAGGTAGTCTCTACTACTCCATATGAGACGTGGAATAGTAAGAAACCTCATTTAACTCACCTTAAAATATGGGGTTGTCCTGCTTATGTGAAGCAGACTGTATCAGACAAATTGGATGCTAAGTCTGATAAATGTCTATTTATTGGATACCCTAAGGAAACGAAGGGTTACCAATTCTATCATCCCTTGGAACAAAAGGTGTTTGTTTCAAGGCATGCTGTGTTTCTGGAAAAAGAATTTCTTTTACAAGAAAACAGTGGGAGTGGCATTGAACTTGATGAAGTTCAAGAAACTCCAATAGACATTACAGAGACACCTAGTCTAGACTCACAACCAACAACTCATGAGCTATCAGTTGGACCTAAAACAACACCACCTCTTTGAAGGTCTGATAGGACACGCAATATTCCAGAGAGATACGGATTTCTCATAAGTGAATCAAACGACGTGTTCCTCATAAGCGATAACGAACCTATCAGTTATGAAGATGTTCTGAAAAGTTCAGAAAGGGACAAGTGGCTTGAAGCCATGAAGTCAGAAATGGATTCCATGTACGAAAATCAAGTATGGGACTTGGTTAACCCACCTGAAGGGATTAAGCCCATAGGGTGCAAGTGGGTTTTCAAGAAGAAAACCGACATGAAAGGTAATGTTGTTACCTTTAAGGCTAGATTAGTGGCAAAAGGATATTGTCAGAAACAAGGAATTGATTATGACGAAACCTATTCGCCAGTAGTGTAGGATCAGATGCACGTGAGAGGGGGGGGTGAATCACGTGCGTTTTAAAAAATATATTTTTTTTGGAGTAAAGAGAATGTGTTTGTAGAATCGTGCACAGCGGAAACGAAAGAAACGATTATAAAAAAAACGAACACGCAAACACGAACGAGTTTTACTTCGTTCGGAGCCTTCGACGACTCCTACTCGAAGGCCCAGGTCCCTCGGACCTTTCCTGTGGGCAATTCACTAAAACTCTCTACCGGAGTCCCCCGGTAGAGTAGGCGAATACAGACGATAGAGAGTGTGACAACCCCACACTCTCTAATAGAAATGAGCACAGAAAATGCAGTAATAAAATCGTTACCAAAAGAAATTTGTCTCAATGAACTTGGATGTTGGCTTCGGTCCCTCCGGCAGAAGTTGGACGTGCTCGCGTCGGAATTTTGTCGCCGGAAGGAGGAGTAATTGATGTGCACAGTTTCGATGAAGAAGACTTTACGCTAAGATGTTAATTTCAGCAATTAACTTCACGCACCTTACACTTGTGCACTTGCTGCCTTTTATAGATGGTCTTGAGGCGTTAAATTTTATCCAGATCCAAACTTTTCGCTGACTTTATCCACGGTGGAAAAGTACGGAAGAGCACAAATTAATCCATTGCGTGGCTTCGGTTTAGCAATTAGAGGAGTAACCATCAACGTGTAAATTAATTTAAATGAAATGTTATCCTTTAGCTAGACACCTTTAGATGAGTGAAATTCAAATGGGTAGTAAAAAAATCATGTTACAAAGTTTAAACAACTTCACGTGCATGGATTTATTAATGAATAAAAAATAATATTTTATTAGTATTACTTTAGCAAGATTAAAATAAAAACAAATCAATTAAATAAAACATTATTATTATATGTAGAAATAATTTTATCCTCTAATAAAACTTCAAATTAAACTGAAAAAAATAATGAAGAGTAATTTTGCAAAAAAGTCCCTGCAAAACCAAGTTAGTCCAATAAAAAATTAATCATGTAAAACAAGGTTAGCACAATTTTATTTGGACTAAAATAAGATAAAATTCTAAGTTAATTAGATCCTGTCTCCCAGACCATGATCTAACCAGGACTCAACTTAGATCACCCAAATGGGTCTAAGTTGGACCGCGCCTAAAGTCCAAGATTGGACTCGTCCTCACTGGTTCGCTCCTCCAGTGACTTACCTTACTTTACCCATTGTGCAGTTTTACTTGACCTCTTGACCCACCAGGACTTCCTGCCAAGGCTCAACCACCCTGGTCTTCCTTCCAAGTCTCAACCAACTTGGTCTTTAGCCAGTTGTCAAGTCCCGTGGACCCAACTGGACTTCCCGCCAGGACTCAACCATCCTGGACTTCAGCCTGGTGTCTGGTCCTAAGTCTTTCAACCCTGCACACTTAGTAAAGAGGTTAAAAACCAACGACCCTAACTTTAACCACTTTGTCATACATCAAAACCCGAGTTTGACCGTTAGTGCAAACTGCACCAACAAGTAGCTATGCTTAAATCCATTCGGATGCTCCTGGCTATAGCAGCTCATTATGATTATGAGATATGGAAAATGGATGTGAAAACAGCTTTCCTTAATGGAAATCTGCTTGATGATGTATACATGATACAATCTGAAGGTTTCACATCGGTTGATAAAACCAAAATATGCAAGCTTCGACGATCCATATATGGACTGAAGCAAGCATCCAGGAGCTGGAACATCCGTTTTGATGAGACAATCAAAGAGTTTGATTTCTCACAAAATCCTGACGAACCTTGTGTGTACAAGAAGGTTAGTGGGAGTGCAGTCGTATTCCTAGTATTATATGTCGATGACATATTACTTATAGGAAACGATATATCAGTCTTACAGTCGGTTAAAATTTGGTTGTCCAAAACTTTCTCCATGAAAGACCTGGGAGAAGCAACTTATATCCTTGGGATTAGAATCTATAGAGATAGATCAAAACAGTTGCTTGGTCTTTCGCAGTCTACATATATAGACCGAGTGCTAAAAAGGTTTAGCATGTCGGAATCCAAGAAAGGTTACCTTCCCATCAGGCATGGGATCAACCTTTCAAAGTCTATGTGTCCGCGCATAGAAGACGAGAGGATTTGCATGAATAAGATTCCTTATGCATCCGCGATAGGATCTATCATGCATGCTATGTTATGTACTAGGCCCGATGTATCGTATACTCTGAGCGTCACGAGCAGATACCAGTCGGATCCAGGAATGGATCATTGGGCGGCTGTCAAGACAATCCTTAAGTACTTAAGAAGAACTAAGGGTGTGTTCCTAATATATGTAGAAGATGATATGGTGATATGTGGGTATACAGATGCCAGTTTCCAGACAGATAAGGATGACTCCAAATCTCAGTCTGGATACGTATTTATCTTGAATAGAGGCGCAATAAGTTGGAAGAGTTCCAAACAAGACACCGTAGCGGATTCTACCACGGAAGAAGTCTGGATCAAGAAGTTTGTCTCAAAACTTGGTGAGGTTCCAACCATTGATGAAGCAATACCGGTTTATTGCGACAACAATGGAGCTATTGCACAAGCAAAGGAACCAAGGTCTCATCAGCGATCCAAACACGTGCTTCGCTGCTATCATTTGATCAGAGAGATTATAAGTAGGAATGATATACAAATTGAGAAAATTCCCACTGAAAGGAATTTAGCAGATCCTTTAACTAAGGCCTTGCCTTAAAGCAAGTTTGAGGGTCATGTTAGAGCCTATGGTATTGGATACCGTAGCGATTGGCATTAGGTCAAGTGGGAGTTTGTTAGTAATATGAGAGAAGTGTCCTAAGGCAATCGCCTTATGATTGTAATCATTTACTTTAATAAATGAATATTCACTATTTGAGTATACATGTTCGTGTATTTGATTGAGATCTTAAACTCATTTACTGAATGCCCGCAATACAATTCACAGCATGAGAGAAGTTGTGATGAATTCACAACTAGTGATTATCTCTACATGTGCAATTGTGAAGTATTGAAATTGTCCCTAGTCGATGAATTGATAAATACGGACACTATCAATTCTGTTGAGACTAGCATGGATTATTCTCTAATCAGCTGATTCTCACTGGCTGGAGACATTGGAATGTCCGGAGATAAACATGAATGCTAGTTAAGGGAACTAGTTCATTGGAGTGACTAGCTGTAAAACTTCATATGGTAATCTACATATAGATATGTCAATGAAGTTCTTACTGCAGCTTAAGTGCGATGTTCCTTTGACTTGCGGTGTTCATGTCATCTTGGTCATGAAGACTTATACTTTGACATCTTAAGCAAGCATCTCCAAGGATGTGTGGACCCAGGATGATTGGGTATAAGCCGAAGTGCCCGAAGATGTTTGAACAACCTACAAAGGATTCACCACTCCTTGCGAGGAGATGTATACCCAAGGCCTATCGTCGGATTGTTACTCGAAGCCTCTAGCCAGAGGATCACATGATCTAAGTATGAATATCTCAGATACATGAGAGTAATTAGAATCCGTTGGACGAGAAAGACATAACTTGGGCTAGGTGTGACGTAGTCAGCCTAGTGGGGACTGACATACATAGACCATGTCCTGAACCAAGTGGGTATAAGATGGTGAAGGGAATGAAGCACGATTCATTAAAGCTTCTGAAGGGTTTCAGAATTATTTCTGAGGTCAACCGTTGATCTTTCGATTAATTGGGGATCATGATGTACTACTAGGTGTCACTCATGATCGTTCTATAATTGGTTGATTATAGACGGCCAACATAAATCGAAAGCCTATTTAGTCACACGCACTACGAGTAATCCGAGGGATTTAAAACGAGTTGAAAATTGGATTTTCCGATCAAGAGAGATAAGTCGAATCTGAATTTATCAGAGACGCATCGGAAGCTTAAAATGGCTAAGTCTTTTGAAGGCTTATTGGACGAATTAAATGAGTTTAATTCGTAAGGTGATGGCTTGGATTTGGCCGGCCACAATAAAAAGGGAAAGCAAATTGTTTGGTTTAAATTATAAAATAAATCGAGCGTGATTTGTTTTATAAAATTATGGATAAAGAAAATTATATAAAGAAATTTTTATAAAGAAATTTATAGAAATTTATTCTTTATTAAAATGAAACATGGATTGGTTTATTTTATTTTATAAAATCAATTATGAATTGATTTTTCCATGATAAGAAAAATTTATATAGTAAATTTCTTGTAAAAATTTATTCCATAATAAAAGGGGAGACATAGTTGTTTTTATTATAAATTAAGTTATAATAAAAACTTGGCATAACGGAATAATTCATAGAAAAATTTATAAGATAAATTTCTTATGAAAAATTTATTCCGTTAAAAGGAGACTTGGCGATAAAGAGGCTACTATATAAAGGTACAAAGGCAAGGCTTGGACATTAATTCAAGAGATCAAGGATTCTTGCCTAGCCTCTCTTCCTCTCCTTTTCTCCCTCTCCCTCCTCTAGTAGGCGCCGGCCCTAGAGGGCTCCCCTAGGGTTGCCGTGAGTCACCTCCACCAAGAAGGTGCCGAAGAAGAAGAAGAAGCGGGTCGCGACTCCTTCCTTCCTCCCGGAATCTTGATTCCGTTTTTGTTTAGTGGTTAGTTTTCCATCTCTCTCTCTTGATATTCTTGTCGTGCCTTTAGAGAATCTAGTAGTTCTTGTCGGCACGAAACTCATGGCTTTGCGAAGTCATCCCGAAGAGAACTCGGCGTGGACGCGAATAGAGGCGGAGCTTCCAAGGGACGCTACGGTTGGATCTCGTCCCTTTCTACGAGTTACGCGAGGTATTAAGTAAATTAGTTTACTATCTGTAAAATTTTAAATGTATGATCATGTCTCCACAACATAAGGTTGCATGCTAGATACGTGGTTAAAATAATTTGAGAAATTATTTATATTGGTGCAGAAGGCACCCAAGTCAAACATGTGTTTTGATAATGGCAACAGAGGTCAAAAGTTAAGTCTTACTTGTTTTCTAACAAGTTACTCTAGTGTGCAGGAAAAGTCCTAGTGAAGGACTGTTAGGCACTGGCGAAGGAATGCCAGGGTAAAAAGTCCTAGCGAAGGACTGCTAGGCACTGGCGAAGGAATGTCAGGGTAAAAAGTCCTAGCGAAGGACTGCTAGGCACTGGCGAAGGAATGCCAGGGTAAAAAGCCCTAGCGAAGGACTGCTAGGCGCCAGGCGAAAGACAGCCTGGGACTGAAGCCCTAGCGAAGGAATGCTAGGCACCGGGCGAAGGGCAGCTCGGCCTCCAAGACCTGACAAAGGACCGTCAGGCAAAAATCCAACCAAAGGAACGGTTGGCATCAGGTAAATTCTCCGAAGAGGAGTAGGTGAGGACGCGTTCCCCGTCGAGGGAACAGTAGGCGTCGGTTCGACCTAGGGCTCCATTTTGGAGACCAAAGTCAGAACCAAGACAGCTAAGGCTGTATAATCTAATACTTTATTGTTTTATTGTGTTTTGGACTAACCCTGGATGCAGGACCGAAGGAACGTGTGTCTGCAGCTCAGAAAGTCTCAAAGGAATGAGGCTACAGCTGACCAGGGCGCCCGGAGTGTCCCGGGCGCCCCCAAGGCAAACACAAAACACAAGACAACAAGATGGGCTTCGACAATTCAACTCCCGGGCGCCCCCGCTGCTCCCGGGCGCCCCAAGCATCTCGGGCGCCCCCATGCGTAAGCCTCGATCCAGAAGCCAGCGAAGCGAAGATAGAAGTTTGACCCGGTCAATCCGGGCGCCCCGAGCGCTTCGGGCGCCCCGGTCAAAGCGGATCCCGAAGATAAAGGGATCAGACGCTGACCGAGACTTTGGCGGATCAAAGGACACGTGGGGGGCGCCCCCGACATCCCGGGCGCCCCCAGGCCCTATATAAAGGGCCCTCGACCAAGGCTTCAGAACATCAAGTCTCTCTACGTCTCAAAGCTCTTCTGCTCTCGCGCTTCGCCTCGGAATCCTTCCAACTCGAGCCGACGACGCCCCGCTACTCCGAAAAAGTCGATCTACCCCGGACGTCGGTAAAAGAGCTATTTAAAAGTTTACTGTACTTAATTCTGTAATCCTTTGTAAACTATTTTGCGCCTAATCTAGAATTGCCAAAAGTAAACGGTCAACGACCGTGGGCCTTGGAGTAGGAGTCGACCCAGGCTCCGAACCAAGTAAAAACGACTGCGTCTGTGTGTTATTGTTTTTTTTCCGCTGTGCACTTGCTCTTAATTTTTCGAAAAACGAATACCGATATTCACCCCCCCTCTATCGGTTCTATCGATCCAACAAGTGGTATCAGAGCGGGGAAGTTCAAACCTGGTGCAACCACCAGTTTGAAATTTTATTTCGGATCTCTATTTTCTATTTTTTTGAATTTTCGTTACATATTTCGTTTGAATTTTTTTGCGAGGTTGGTGCAACACCCCTCGTTATTTTATTTATCCAGCACTACTAATCCAAGACCTAGTCTTGGAAAATTTATTTTTCTGTTAGTTTTCTGTTACAGATTAAAATGGCCATGCAAGAAGGTTTTAGCACCGCCATACCTCCACTTTTCAGTGGAGAAGACTTTTCTTACTGGAAAAGTCGCATGGAGGTCCACCTGAAAACTCAGGTGGACATGTGGATCATTATCCAGTCCGGTCTGGAGATCCCCAGAAACGCCGAAGGACTTCCTCAAAGCTACTCAGAATGGGACAACGCCCTAAAACGCAAGATAGAAGCCGACGCAAAAGCAACTCAGACTCTCCAATGCGGATTGACAAAAGAGGAGCTGAACCGGGTGGGCCCCTTCAACAGTGCAAAGGAGCTTTGGGCAAAATTGATCGAGCTGCACGAAGGGACATCAGATACTCGGATCAGTAAGAGGGATCTGCTACTGAACAAATTGTACACCATCAAGATGGCCGACAACGAAACAGCAGCCCAGCTCCACGCACGGATCCAAGAGTTGATGAACGGTCTTCACACTATAGGTCACAAGGTTGAAAACCGTGACTTAATAAGGTATGCCTTAAACGCTTTCCCTAGAAACACCTTGTGGGCATCTATGGTAGATGCATACAAGGTCTCAAGGGATCTTTCAAAAATAAAATTAGATGAATTGTTTTCCGAACTAGAACTGCACGAACAAACTAACACCAATATGGTCGAGAAAGGTATTGCTTTCGTTGCAGGTAAAACTGGAAGGACAACAAAGAAGAAGTCTGAACCTGAACCCGAGTCTAACTCAAACTCAGACTCGGAAGATGAAGAAGGAGATCAAACTAAGCTGGTCCGACTAGCCCGAAGCTACTACAAGGAGCTGAAGAACCGAACCAACAAACGGAAAATCAGCCGAAGAAAGGACGAACCAGCTGAACCCGCGAATGATAAAAACAAGCCCAACGTAACCTGCTACGAGTGCAAGAAAAAGGGCCACTACAAGACAGAATATCCAAACTTAAAGGAAATCAAAAAGACAAGAAGAATGAAAGCGCTCCAAGCAACCTGGGACGAATCTTCCTCAGAAGAAGAAGAAGAAGCACCCCAATCAAACCTACTAGCTCTGACCGCCTCAGATAAAGTCGAGACTGAGTCAGAATCAGAACAGGACGACAGCGAGCTGACCTTTACAGAAGACGGCGAAATTAAGGTAACTGGTTTCAATAGATGTCAATTAAGCGAATTAATTTCATTTCTTTCTCGAGATTTGGCAAAAGCCAAACTCCGAGTCGAATCCCTCCGACAGGAAGTAAAACTCCTGAAAGAGGGAGCTGACTCTAAACCCTTAACCGAGAAGGCTCAGGAAGGAACTCCTACTCAAGTTGAAAAACTTGAAAAGGAGAACTCCTCCCTGAAAACTCAGGTTAAGGATCTTAGATCAGCTTTAGAACGATTTACATCTGGTTCCAAGGGTCTTGACATGATCCTTGGAAAACAGAAATCAGTTCTAAATCGATCCAGACTTGGCTATAGAACCAAATCCCGGCAAAGATCTTACTTTGCTATACTGAATCAGTCCAGAGGTAAAATTCAGGCATGGGTACCTAAACTATACCTGAACAAACCAACTGGATCAAATCAGTATTGGATCCCCAAGGACAAGATTCACATCTTGCCTAACCATCACCGTGGCTTTAGTCCAGGGGGAGCCAAACTGAAAACAATATTCATTATTAGATAAAAATTTAATTCGTGATTGCAATTGGTTGATTGATTGTTTATTTAAAATTCCTGCAATTTACCATGCTTAGATTTAGGAATGGTTAGCTTAAGGACTGAACAAACTTAACTGAAACTTGACAACATAGTATTGGGTGGAGGTGAGATGATAGTACGTTAGGGAAGCCAATTTGGCGGAACTAGCCGAAGCTACCGATCCAAGACCCAAACTAGTTAGACCAAAAATTTTTCAAAGAATAATTTTGAAAATGAACTTTCATTAAAAGGCTTTGTCAAGGAAAGGGTGGATGATCCCATAAGGCTACGGCCAAAGAAGGCTTAGTGCCTCGCCAAGACCTGGAAGCCAATTTTTGAAATTCAAATTCAAATTATTTTTTTGTCAAATTCGAATCTAACACAAAATTTCAGTTATTTGTAGATTTAAACATCTTTTCAAAAATTTCAAAATTAATTAAGTTTTCAAAATTTAATTATTTTTTAAGTCTTCAAAATAAACCATGCTTTTCAAAATAATCTCAATCAAAACCTGTCTCACAAAACCTATAAGGCTAACGTGATTGAAAACCCTAGATTTGGGTGAGACAGACTAGGCAGTGAAACTCAATTGAAGCTATTCCTGACTCTAATTGGATCCAAATCAAGAAAACTCTTTATGTGTAGGAACATAAAGATTTGGACCAATGGATGTTGGATAGCGGTTGCTCCAGACACATGACTGGAGATAAATTGAAGTTCACCAAGCTGAAGTTCAAAAACCTAGGCTCAGTGGCATTTGGCAATAATGCTACACTAAAGGTAATTGGGTCAGGTAATATTGAACTTAAATCCGATTTCATTATTAAGAAAGTTCTATTGGTTGAAAACTTTAATTTTAACTTGCTTAGCATAAGTCAGTTATGTGATTCTGGTTATATAGTTACTTTCAACAATTCTAACTGCCTGATTAGAAATGTACAACACTCAGAAATCATGCTTAAGGGCACTAGGAAAAACAATGTATACACTATAAACCTTCCCCTTGTACCCAAATGTATGTTAACACAATTAGAACAATCAAACCTCTGGCATAGGAGATTAGGTTATACCAATCTGAGAACTATCTCAAAAATTACCCAACTTGGCTTAATCAAAGGTATCCCCAAGATTAAAAATAATGAAAACCTAATATGTGAATCATGTAATCAAGGTAAACAAACCAAATCCAATCACAAACTAACCCAATCTGATTTAACTCAAACTACACTTGAGCTCCTACACCTTGACCTATTTGATTCACATGGAGCCAAGTCACTAAGCGGGAACCGATACTGCTTAGTAATAGTTGATGATTACTCTAGGTTTACCTGGGTTAGATTTCTAAAAATCAAAGATGAAACCCTAAACGTATTTAATGAATTCTGTAAATTAATTGAAAATCAAAACGACACTAAAATTAAAAGACTTAGGAGTGATCATGGGGGAGAGTTTGAAAATCAACGATTCGAGGAATTCTGTAAGGTAAATGGGTACTTACATGAATTTTCATATCCTAGAACCCCCCCAACAAAATGGGATAGTCGAGCGAAAGAATAGAACATTACAAGAAGCCGCTAGGGCTATGCTCAACGAATTTAATCTAGCAAACCAATTTTGGGCAGAAGCGATTAGTACGGCTTGTTATATCCAAAATAGGGTTTTGATTAACAAGCGACACAACAAAACCTCCTATGAACTGTACTACCATAGACTCCCAAACCTACACTACCTAAGGGTCTTTGGATGTAAAGTCCATATCCTAAACACCAAAGACTATTTAGGAAAATTTCAGTCCAAGTCAAACCCAGGTATCTTCCTAGGATACTCAACCACAAGTAGAGCCTATAGATTTTACAACCAATAAACTAAGAAAATTGAAGAAACAACAAACTTAATTTTTGATGAAGAAATCAACTCAACATCTAATAATCCAGATTTAACTTCATCAAACTCTGACCAAGAAAATAATGAACAAACTATTGAACCCTTAATTGAACCCTTAAACGAATTAACCATTGAACCAATTAATGAGTCAACTATCGAACCAACAAATGAACCAGCCCAAAGAGTCGAATCAAATAGTGAACCAAACCGACCAGCCGGACCTGAGGCTGAACCAAGCTCTAGGAGAACCAAGAAACCCAGACTCAGTCACCCAACCGATCAAATTGTGGGTGATCCAACTCTAGGAGTCAGGACTAGATCCTCCTATAGAAACCTTAGTCAAATAGCTATGATATCGAAAATAGAACCAAAAACTATAGATGAAGCCCTACCTGACCCTGATTGGATCATAGCTATGCAAGAAGAATTAGCCCAGTTTGAGAGGAACCAAGTCTGGGAACTAGTGCCTAAACCTGAAGGCAAATCCATCATAGATACTAAGTGGGTCTTTAGGAATAAGTTAAATGATCAAGGAGAAATAGTCAGAAATAAAGCCCGCTTAGTAGCCAAGGGATTCAGCCAAGTAGAGGGATTAGACTACGATGAAACATACGCCCCAGTAGCTAGACTTGAGTCCATTAGAATGTTGTTAGCATTTGCATCCCATAAAGGATTTAAGCTATACCAAATGGATGTAAAGTCAGCCTTCCTAAATGGATTCATTAAAGAAGAAGTTTATGTAGGACAACCCCCTGGGTTTGAGGACTTAGACAAACCTGACCATGTTTACAAATTAACTAAAGCACTATATGGGTTAAAACAAGCACCTAGGGCTTGGTATGAACGATTATCAACTTACTTAACTTCCAAAGAATTTAAACAAGGACAAATTGACTCAACATTATTTGTTAAAACCCTAGGAAAAGATATATTTATTGCCCAAATTTACGTAGATGACATAATCTTTGGATCCACCAACACCAACTTCCTAAAAGAATTTGTCAAGATAATGGAAGATGAATTTGAAATGAGCTTACCTTTTTCCTAGGACTACAAATCAAACAAACTAGGGATGGTAACTACGTTCATCAATTCAAATATGCTAAAGAATTAATAAAGAAATTTAAAATGGATAACTCTAAAAGCATAAGTACCCCCATGGCCACTAATGTAAAAATAGATAGTGACCCTGATGGTAAACCAGTGGACCTTAAACTCTATAGGAGTATGATAGGAAGCCTACTGTACCTTACAGCCAGTAGACCTGATATTCTTTTTGCTGTAGGGATGTGTGCTAGATACCAAACCTGTGCTAAGGAAACTTACTTAGCAGCCCTAAAAAGAATACTAAGATATGTAAAGGGCACCCTAAATGTAGGGATGTGGTATCCTAGGACCTCAACTTTTAATTTGACAGGATACTCAGATTCTGACTATGCTGGCTGTAAATTAGATAGAAAAAGCACAAGTGGAAGCTGCCAACTGTTAGGTCAGAGTCTAGTTAGTTGGTGCAGCAGAAAACAACACTGTGTAGCTCTATCCACAACTGAAGCTGAGTATGTGGCCTTAGGAGAGTGTGTTGCTCAACTTTTATGGATGATGCACACACTTAAGGACTTCCAGCTCAACTACACCCAAACTCAAGTATTTATTGACAATATAAGTTCAATTAATTTAACTAAAAACCCAATCCAACATTCCAGAACCAAACATATAGAAGTCAAACATCATTTTGTAAGAGACCATGTAGCCAGGGGTGAAATAGTACTTAAGCATATTGACTCTAAATCCAACTTAGCTGATATATTCACAAAACCCTTACCTGAATCTGAGTTCAGCTCACTAAGAAGGCAGTTAGGATTGTGTTCTATAGAATAGATTAACTTTCTTTCTGCTTTACTTGATTTAAAAAATTTTTTTCTAAAAATAGAATTTGAAAAACTGTTTTACTTAATTTCAAAATCAGTTTTCATTTTCGACTTAGTTTTATTTTTAATTCAAAACTACCCCCTTTCAAAACTAGGGCTTTTTCGAAAATGGACTTAGCCTAGGCCCTAACCCTAGAACTGCATGCACCTATAGATTTAGAAGTCAGCATCTCACAAGCACCTTAGGGTATTTTTGGTTGATAACCTAGAAAGGGTTGAGATACTTAGGTCTTTGCCTTAATTCAAGATGCTTTAAGTCAGTGCATCTGCAGTAATTGGGGCACTAAATACAACTTACACAGCAATCAAGTTAAGTGTCAAGTCTAGAAAATCTAACTTGAACAGAAACACTTAACTTGACTAACCCTAGCAAAAAACTACTGTTTATAACAGTTAGTAAGTAGCTAATTAGGTTAGACAGGTCCCTACAGAGAAAATTGACTGATTTAGTTTAAGTCTAATTATGAATTGATTCAGTACAGCAAAATCTTACTTACTTCCTTTATGCTTACTTCCTTAATGCAAATCTTATTTCTGCTATATTCATCTGTTTTTGATATATGGCAAAGGGGGAGAGATAGGCAAGGAGAGAGTAAAATTAATTTTTTTAACTCTATCCTTTATTCAAAAAGAAAATTTCTTATCCTTTATTCAAAATTTTCAAAAATACTTAAGCTTTTCAAAATTGACTAAAGTACTTAAAGTTCTTAAAAGCTTTCAAAATTTTACTTTAGCTTTCAAAATATTGCTAAGTACTTAAGTCTGTCAAAATTTTCTTGCTTAAGCTTGTCAAAATTTTTTTACTTCAATAAGTACTTTAAGCTTAAGTTTTTCAAAACTGTATAAGTACTTTATTTATTAAGTACTTAAAGTTTTCCAAATGTACTTTATTTATTAAGTACTTAAAGTTTTCCAAATATACTAAAGTGTTTCAAAGCCTAGTAAGTACTTAAGCTTTTTTAAATCCTACTAAGTACTTAAGCTAACACTTTCAAAACATTTTGAGTACCTTAAAACTTAAAGCTTCAAACTTTTTAAGTACTCTAAAATCATTCTTCAAAAACTCTCTTATGTACTTTTAACTTAAGTTATTCAAAGATTTCTGAGTACCTAAAACCTTAAGTTTTTCAAAGTACAAGTAAAGTTTTTTAAACGCCACGAATTTTTGAAAAATCTAGGGGGAGATTCCCTCCAGGGGGAGGGAACAAAATTTAACACTTTTATGCTTGCTTAAACTTAACTTTTTGAACTAGGGTTGCCATAAATCAAAAAGGGGGAGATTGTTGGTGCAGAAGGCACCCAAGTCAAACCTGTGTTTTGATAATGGCAACAGAGGTCAAAAGTTAAGTCTTACTTATTTTCTAACAAGTTACTCTAGTGTGCAGGAAAAGTCCTAGCGAAGGACTGCTAGGCACTGGCGAAGGAATGCCAGGGTAAAAAGTCCTAGCGAAGGACTGGCGAAGGAATGCCAGGGTAAAAAGTCCTAGCGAAGGACTGCTAGGCACTGACGAAGGAATGCCAGGGTAAAAAGCCCTAGCGAAGGACTGCTAGGCGCCAGACGAAGGACAGCCTGGGACTGAAGCCCTAGCGAAGGAATGCTAGGCACCGGGCGAAGGGCAGCTCGGCCTCCAAGACCTGACAAAGGACCGTCAGGCAAAAGTCTAATCAAAGGAACGGTTGGCATCAGGTAAATTCTCCCGAGAGGAGTAGGTGAGGACGCGTTCCCCGTCGAGGGAACAGTAGGCGTCGGTTCGACCTAGGGCTCCATTTTGGAGACCAAAGTCAGAACCAAGACAGCTAAGGCTATATAATCTAATACTTTATTGTTTTATTGTGTTTTGGACTAACCCTGGATGCAGGACCGAAGGAACGTGTGTCTGCAGCTCATAAAGCCTCAAAGGAATGAGGCTACAGCTGACCAGGGCGCTCGGAGTGTCCCGGGCGCCCCCAAGGCAAACACAAAACACAAGATAGCAAGATGGGCTTCGACAGTTCAACTCCCGGGCGCCCCCGTGCTCCCGGGCGCCCCCGTGCTCCCGGGCGCCCCCGTGCTCCCGGGCGCCCCCAGCATCCCGGGCGCCCCCATGCGCAAGCCTCGATCCAGAAGCCATCGAAGCGAAGATAGAAGTTTGACCCGGTCAATCCGGGCGCCCCGAGTGCTTCGGGTGCCCCGGTCAAAGCGGATCCTGAAGATAAAGGGATCAGACGCTGACCGAGACTTTGGCGGATGAAAGGACACGTGGGGGGGCGCCCCCGACATCCCGGGCGCCCCCAGGCCCTATATAAAGGGCCCTCGACCAAGGCTTCAGAACATCAACTCTCTCTACGTCTCAAAGCTCTTCTGCTCTCGCGCTTCGCCTCGGAATCCTTCCAACTCGAGCCGACGACGCCCCGCTGCTCCGAAAAAGTCGATCTACCCCGGACGTCGGTAAAAGAGCTATTTAAAAGTTTACTGTACTTAATTCTGTAATCCTTTGTAAACTATTTTGCGCCTAATATAGAATTGCCCAAAGTAAACGATCAACGACCGTGGGCCTTGGAGTAGGAGTCAACCCAGGCTCCGAACCAAGTAAAAACGATTGCGTCTCTATGTTATTGTTTTTTTTCCGCTGTGCACTTGCTCTTAATTTTCCGAAAAACGAATACCGATATTCACCCCCCCCCCTCTATCAGTTCTATCTATCGATCTAACAATTTATGCTAAACCTTCCGCTGCACGTAATTAAATTTTAAAATTACGAACCCGTATCCATGTCAACATGCACCCGGTCCCAACACCTCTTTCACGAAAGTTATCTTACAAAAGATCTCCAGAGCAGACAATGTCAAGGTCAACGAACTAACCAAACTCGCTAGCTCCATTTTAACCTAGCAGCTAGATGAGCCTAGCACCCTGGAAAAGACGGTAGCGCAGATTGGAGAGGATGCAGAAGGCGATGCCTGGACTGATTGGAGAGACCCGTATGTGGAGTTCCTATGTAGTGGGAACATTCTAAGCATGGACCAAGGAAGTCGACTATTCCGCCGTCGAACGGCCAGATTCACGCTGGTGGGCGACCAATTATATAGGAGGGCCTTTGCTCGACCACTCCTCAAATGCATCAGACCGAAAGAGGCCGACTACGTGATGCGGGAAGTACATGAAGGCATCTGCGAGAGCCATATTGGGGAAAGATCTCTGTCTAGGAAGATTGTCCTGGCCGGGTACTTTTGGCCCACTCTCCAAGCCAACACTCTTAAGTTTGTAGCCAGGTGTGAAGCTTGCCAGAGTCATTAGCAGGTGACTCATCGACCGACCGAGCCCTTGAAGGTTTCTACGGTGTCTTGTCCCTTTGATCAATGGGGAATGGATATTGTAGACCCCTTCCCAATCGGGCCACAACAGAAGAAGTTCCTGTTGGTTCTCGTCGACTATTTTTCCAAATGGGTAGAACCGGAGCTCTGGCGCACATCACGGAGGCCGCGGTTATGAAAGTCCTATGGATGGACATCGTCTGCAGATACGACATCCCCCACAAGCTGGTGTCAGACAATGGAAGACACTTTTCGGGACACAAGCTAAAAGAATGATGAGAGGGGTTGGGCATTTGGCAGACCTTCACCTCAGTAGCCTATCCGCATGGCAATGGATAGGTCGAGGTCGTCAATCGTGAAATCCTCCGGGGACTCAAGATAAAACTAGATCACGTCGGAGGTAGTTGGGTCGATGAACTCCCCAGCATCCTGTGGTCCTATCGTACCACCCCGCGAGAAGGAACAGGCTAGAGCCCTTTCCAACTGGTGTATGGGGCTGAGGCCGTCATCCCGATGGAGATAGGGGAAGAGTCCACCCGACGACAACACTATAACAAGGAGGACAATGATCAAGAGCGAGTGATTGACCTAGACCTCATCTTAAAGGTGCGGGATAAAGTCGCGGCTTGGTTGGAAGCGTATCGACGAAAGATGCAGCAAGCCTATAATAGTCGGGTGATCGCCCACAGCTTTGAAGTTGGTGACAAGGTCTGGAAGAGGATCAAATCAGTCGGCGACCGTGGGAAGCTGGAGCCACAGTGGGATGGACAGTATGTTACCACCAAAAAGCTCACAGGGGGTATTTACTATCTAGAAGATGACAAAGGCAAGAGGCTGGAAAGGTCATGGCACGCCAACCATCTCCGCCCCTATCGCACTCGGTGAGGTATTGAGTTGTTTGCTTACCTGCTGTATTCTTTGTTTGCACTGCCTTGCAGTTCAATAAATAAGAAGAGTAAACGGAATATTATTCGAAAAGCGTTGAATCCTTACCTGAGCAAAACCCTACTACGTTCGCGGTGAGTAGGCTTGGCCTCGGTGCTGCACATGCCCTGCCAAGAGCTGCAAAACCCTACTACCTACGCGGTGAGTAGGTTTGGCCTCGGTGTTGCACATGTCCGGTCCGGCTAAGAGCTGCAAAAACTCTACTACCTCCGCGGTGAGTAAGCTTGGCCTCGGCGCTGCACATGCCCGGCCAAGAGCTGCAAAAACCCAATTACCTCTGCGGTGAGTAGGCTTGGCCTCAGTGCTGCACATGTCCGGCCAAGAGCTGCAAAACCCTACTACCTCCACGGTGAGTAAGCTTGGCCTCGGTGCTGCACATGCCCGGCTAAGAGCTGCAAAACCCTACTACCTCCGCAGGGAGTAGACTTGGCCTCGGTGCTGCACATGCCCGACCAAGAGCTGGAAAAACCCTACTACCTCCGCGGTGAGTAGGATTGGCCTCGGTGCTGCACATGCCCGGCCAAGAGCTGCAAAACCCTACTACCTCCGCGGTGAGTAGGCTTGGTCTCGGTGTTGCACATGCCCGACCAAGAGCTGTAAAACCCTACTACCTCCGCTGTGAGTAAGCTTGGCCTCGGTGCTGCACATGCCCGGCCAAGAGCTGCAATACCCTACTACCTCCGCGGTGAGTAGGCTTAGCCTCGGTGCTGCACATGCCCGACCAAGAGCTGCAAAAACCCTACTACCTCCGCGGTGAGTAGGCTTGGCCTCGGTGCTGCACATGCCCGGTCAAGAGCTGCAAAACCCTACTACCTCCGCGGTGAGTAGGCTTGGCCTCGGTGCTGCACATGCCCGGCCAAGAGCTGCAAAAATCCTACTACCTCCGCGGTGAGTAGACTTGGCCTTGTTGCTGTACATGCCTGGCCAAGAGCTGCAAAACCCTACTACCTCCGCGGTGAGTAGACTTGGCCTCGTTGCTGCACATGCCCGACCAAGAACTGCAAAAACCCTACTACCTCCACGGTGAATAGGCTTGGCCTCGGTGCTGCATATACCCGACCAAGAGCTGCAAAACCCTACTACCTCCGCAGTGAGTAGGCTTGGCCTCGGTGCTACACATGCCCGGCCAAGAGCTGCAAAACGCTACTACGTCCGCGGTTAGTAGGCATGGCCTCGTTGCTGCATATGCTCGGTCGAGAGCTGCAAAAACCCTACTACCTCCGCGGTGAGTAGGCTTGGCCTCGGTGCTACACATGCCCGGCCGAGAGCTGCAAAACCCTACTACCTCCGCGGTGAGTAGGCTTGGCATCGGTGCTGCACATGCCCGGCCAAGAGCTGCAAAACCCTACTACCTCCGTGGTGAATAGGCTTGGCCTCGGTGCTGCACATGCCCGGCCAAGAGCTGCAAAAACCCTACTACCTCCGCGGTGAGTAGGCTTGGCCTCGGTGTTGTATATGCCCGGCCGAGAGCTGCAAAACCCTACTACCTCCGCGGTGAGTATGCTTGGCCTCGGTACTGCACATGCCCGACTAAGAGCTACAAACCCCTACTACCTCCGCGGTGAGTAGGCTTAGCCTCGGTGCTGTACATGCCCGACCAAGAGCTGCAAAACCCTACTACCTCCGTGGTGGGTAGGCATGGCCTCGCTACTGCACATGCCCGGCCAAGAGTTGCAAAACCCTACTACCTCCGCGGTGAGTAGGCTTGGTCTCGGTGATGTACATGCCCGGCCAAGAGTCGCAAAACCCTACTACCTCTGCGGTGAGTAGGCTTGGCCTCGGTGCTACACATGCCCCGCCAAGAGATGCAAAACCCTACTACCTCCGCAGTGAGTAGGCTTGGTCTCGGTACTACACATGCCAGGCTAAGAGCTGCAAAACCCTACTACCTCCGCAGGAACACTTGTTCTTCAGGCGGGTTGGTTTGCCACTTCGCCCCTTTGAGTCAGGAAGGAACCTAGGTTCCTCACTTTGAACTAGGCGCTGGCTCCGTAAGCGGCTAGCTCCTCGGGCCGGGGGCAAACATTTTAGGAATATATAAATAGGACAAGAAATTACTCAGGACACGGGAAGCCAAGAGATGTTTACATGCACGGCTCAAACGATTACATATTTAACCCACCAGAAAAAAGGAAAAAAACTAGAAAAAATAAAGAAGGCGCAGCCAACAAGGAGAGACCAAGGAAATAAGACCCAAGATGAGGAAGAATCCTGTAGTTCCTGCTCTTCAGGAGTGAGCTCGTTCCAAACCCGGCTGACACTCACGGCGCTAAAATCTGAGTCGGGTTTCAGCAGTTGATCCTTCTTCAACTGGTTGATGGCACCATTGAAGCCCTGTTTGAGGTGCTTCAATGTTTTCTTGGCTAAAATATCGTCGTACTCGTCAGACTGTAAGAACTTAGCCTTGAATTCTGCCTCGACCTTGGACAGTTGGGCTGCATGGTTAATCTTTTGCTTCTGTAGCTCAGCCTCAACCTCCTCCTTGGTGACCTTCAGCTTCGCCACCTCCCGGGATAGGCGATCCTGAGCCCCCAATATTTCTTGGAGCTTCTGAGCAGCGGCTGGTCTTTCATCAATGGAGGGTAGAAGCTCTGAGGTTGTGCCTTTCTTTAACCTCTTCAAGGGGTGAGGCTTCGGGACCAACCGCTTCCGCCGTCTCTTCTCGGTAACCTGGGTCTCTGGTTGCTGGGAAGGGGGAGGGGGTGCAACCTCTGCCTCTGCTGCCTTGAGGGGAGATGAAGGAGAACCCCCTTCGGGGCCAGTAGGCGGTTCGGCTACTCTGGTATCCTGGGGGGCCTCCGGGGTTTCCCGGTCTTCCGAGGGTGCAGTCGCTTCCCCGCAGCCCTCGGCCGAAATACCCACCGGAGCGAAATAAGCGAAAGTAGGAACCAACGCCTACTCATTGGCCTGTTCCCACTTCAGGAGCCGGTTCATAGCACGGGAAATCGTAACGTCGTCTGTAAAATAGAGACAAAAGGGCATCAGTTAGAATTAACAAGGAAATTTGCAAAACAAAGGGTAACTTACGAAGACTGGAGCTAAGGCTCGTGACTTTTGGGGCTAAGCTCGGTCCGGTAAGGAGCTCCTCGCATTGCACTAGCTGGAGACCGTGAAACTCCATCCCTGCTAGGATATCCCTGACCCTCTGGTATCCCGCGTCCTGCTGGAAGTCGCCTAGATCTGGGATAGGCGGCAGGCTCTCCGTCCAGTTGATAGGACTGAAGGGACGCTCAGGGAGTTGGATATAGAAGAACCGCTCCTTCCATCCCTTGTGGGAGGAAGGAAGGCCCCCCAAGAACCTATGACCGACGCAGGCAGTAAAGCCAAATACTCGGGAGCCAACCGGAACAAAGAAAAAATGGAAAAATCGGGGGGGGGGGGGGGGGGGGTCAGAGGGATGTCAAAAAGTCTGAAGAGGACAAACACCCTGCCCATCTAGGCAAAAGCGTTTGGGGTCATTTGGTGGAGAGGGGAGGGATCCCAAAGTATTGAGCGACATTCATGAAAAAGGGGGATAGGGAAATGAAACCCTAATTCTACCTGCCCTAAGAAGAAAGTAAAAAAAAACCCGTAGGAGTCTCTACGGGTAATTGGCCAAAGGCCGGAACTCTCATCTCCCAGCCCTCCAAAATCCCATACCTTCGACAGGCGGCTTAGAGGGATTCTAACCTAACCCTAGAGGAGATGGTATCATACCACTTCGGATGATAGACTGACTCCCCCAAGGAACTTTTGCTGTCGCTTCGGGTCTTCTTTTCCTTCTCTACTGGACCCATGGGATTGAGGAAAGCGGAAAACAGAAGAAGACTTACACTCAGATACGGGGCGCGGTAGCAAGACAAGCAGCAGGAGAACGAAGAGTTCGGAAGCAGATAGGGCAAGGAGGCAGAAGGGTGTCGTTGCTGTTGGTGCTTGGATGGCTAGAGAGAGGGGGGGTGAATGTAGTCAGACACAAATCACTTGTTCTCTTTGAAACTTCTGCACTTAGAGTTAGCGGCAGCAGAAACAAACAACACAAACAGAAATATGCAGAAATGAAAAGCAAACCAAATCACTAACACGGCGATGTACAAGGTTCGAGGATAACTTGCCCCTACTCCTTGGCGTGCCTGTGAGGTGGGCGATCCCTTGATCGTCGGCAGATCAAGCCCGGTGACCCGGATAAAACTTCGCCTCCTTCTCGGTGGAGAAACCTCTCCACAAGCGTCTCAATAGAATACAAGATAAGCTCACGAGACTAAGAAGGAATGCTCACAAAAATGTAATAAGAACGCTCAAGCACAAAGCAACAGAGAGCACACAAACAACTCAGCCGAACTCCTCAAGTTCTCTGTCTGTTCTTCCATGTCGCTCCTCTGCTTCCAGCTTTGTCTTAAGCCTCTTCTCCTCGTCGCCAAGCCTCGTCAGCATCCTCTAAGCACAGCCTGAACCCACTGACCTCCCTGAGCACTCAATTCACCGAAGACCTCTTCAGCTGAGCCTCCGTCAGTCGCCAGCCGCTCCTCAGAAGCCGTTGAAAGCTGAGAAGAGAATCCATCCAAACCTGCTCAATGGAAAGTCCCATTTGACTATCCTCCATTGTTTGAATCATCCCTGTAAAGCCTGCACACTCCAACAGAAGCTTAGCAAATGCATATCAAACAATATCACATAATATCAGCAGGTAGCAGAGAAAACGCAGACGCGATCAGAAGTCTGACAGCGATTTCGAATTAAAGTACCAGACCGATCAGATAGGTCCCTGATCGGTCACCAGACCGATCAGGATAGGCCCAGTCCGATCAGGCTCCAGCCTGATCGGTCCCCAGTGAGAAATCTGAGGTCGCCAGACCGATCCAGCACTAGCTGGGTTTCCTCCAGCTTCTTTCTGCCACAACTCCTGATCGGTCATAGTGAGGAGCTCGCGATTTCTGAAATCCCTCGGATCGTTCACCAGAACGATCAGGAGCTCTCCCTGATCAGTCACCAGACCGATCAGGAGCCGAACAAAAGCCAACCCAAGTTTTTGTTCTATCCCTGATCGGTCACCAGACCGATCAGCCTCCTCTGGATCGGTCACCAGACCGATCCACAACAGGAGTTCGTGCCAATCTCCCTGATCGGTCACCAGACCAATCTAGGGACTTCCAATTCAACTTTAAGTCAAGAGAACGACTCCCTAGCCTTCTCTGACTCGTGCTCAGTCCCCTGGACCAAGACTCCGTGTCCAGCTTCACTCACCGGGACTTCATTCAACCTAGCTTCACTCACTAGGACCTGGCTTCACTCACCAGGACCTGGCTTCACTCACCAGGATTTCAGTCACCCGGCTTCACTCACCGGGACGCGACCCGACTTCACTCACCGGGATTTCAACCTAGCTTCACTCACTAGGATTTCACTCACCAGGACCCGGCTTCACTCACCAGGACCCGGCTTCACTCATCGGGATTTCAACCTAACTTCACTCACTAGGATTTCAATCACCTGGCTTCACTCACCAGGACCCGACTTCACTCATCGGGATTTCAACCTAGCTTCACTCACTAAGATTTCAATCACCTGGCTTCACTCACCAGGACCCGGCTTCACTCACCGGGATTTTAGTCAACCTAGCTTCCCAAGCTAGGACCTGGCTTCACTCACCAGGATTTCACCTAGTCCCACTAGGTCTTTTCCACTTCACCTAGTCCCACTAGGTATTTTCCCATGCCAGCGTGCGATCTCCCGATCCACCTGGACTTAATCCGAATTCATTCAACCAAACTTAAATTGTTGTCAACACCAAAACAACAATCGGGCTAGACTGCATCAACAGTTGCACCCGCTTTTATAGGAAGAAGTCATCCATCTATGAACAATGAGAGGACAGCACGTCAGTGGTGCTGATTAGACATCCCGAGGAGCCACCATCCTTTACTGTCGTCGCTTCATATGTCCCACGGCGCATATCAGCGAGAAATCGCCGCACAAAGGAGGGGGCACGTAGTAAGGCCACATTCACCAGACGACTTGGTCGCCATTAAGAAATCCTATGCACCTTTAAAGGACCTTGGGTAGCCATCGGGGCGTTGCCTCGAAATTCATGAAAACGGGGGACGCATTCAAGGAAATATCCACGGTCCAGGGGTGCATGTGTTGATTCCTCGAACCCGGAAGGCCGCCAGCGAAGTAGTAAAAGATATAGGGGACACCTGGATACAACTTCTTCATCACAACACTAGTTTAATCAGTCATACACACTTCCTTCAATCAGAATTAAAGGGGGGACTTGTGATGGAGTTGCGTACCCTATGGCTGACATGTGGACTGAAGAAGTTGTGCGGTAAGAGCTATCGAGTCGGAATGACTCTCTGGCCGGGATGCCCGAGACCCTATCGGGAAGGGGAATCCCGAGACTAACTTGAATAGGCCTAGCCTTGAAGATAGCTCCAGAAGGGCACACCCTCGAGCTCACATCGGAGGCAGGTCCCCGAGACTAGCTCGGGAAGATGAACGCCCCCCCGAGCCAAACAACCGCGAGATCACCTCGGGGTAGCGGAGCCCAAGGAGTACTCAACTTCAAGTAGCGGTCCGTTTTCCTCGGATCGGTGGATCATCATCATCTATTGTTACGGAGTAATCACAACCCGTGATTCGCGGCCATCAAAGTCTTAATCATCGCAACGACCCTAGATTGAAGAGTCGTGAAGACCATTACTAGGATGATCCAGTAACCGATAATCTGGGGGGACGTGACGAAGATCATGGAGACGCTCGAGACAGCCGCCGCAGGTATAAAAGGAACTCCAACCCCTCTAGTACGGGGGTTACGCACTCTCTACTTCGCCTATCTCTTTTCTTGCCTTCTCTTTATCTCCTCCATCGAGGCACTGACTTGAGCGTCGGAGTGGGCTCCACCGGACAACTTCCGGCGTGTTCCCCTAACGCTCGTGTTAATCTCGCAAGGTGTGAAATCCTTCCTCCAGCGTCAATGTCCGCGGGGGGATTGAACCCTGTTGACTGACCGTCGGCGTCGATTCCTTCCGGATCAATCGGAATTTGACCTCCAAACTTTATGATGATAATACTTCATATGATAATTATCAATCTTTCCCGTGGAGACAAAGATACTTCTATTATGGAGGTAAAAGACGATTCACTTCTCTGCCAATTCATCTCAGAATCCACACGAAAAAAAACGTAGTAGACCCAACAGTCTATTGTGATGTAATCATCGCAAGAACATATTATAACAATAACAATAGAAACACTCTTTCAATAATTTTGAAGACAAAAGGCTCTCCATTAACTTGGGTTCCTAAGAAGACATTTTTCGGTATGGCCTCAAAACACAAACATCAATAGCACGCGCACACAGCCATTCTGATGGTGGATGTGATCAAAAGAAACAGAAAGGGGCAAAGTAGCACTCAACCATTAAGAGGATCAAGGTTACAAAATGCACAATTTAGAAATTGCCGGCCAACTCAAGCTAGGATTAAGCCTGAGGAGTCTCGTCTTGTGCTCGAGTCGCAGTCGTCGGTCATCAGTTCGAACAAAAGAACATTAGTCTGTATCAATCTGAACCCCAACTCATGAAGCTTCTTGTTAGTGTCGAGCCCAGAGAGCAATCGTAAGAGAAATCTAAATGAATTCTTCGAAAACGAGCAAAGTTCCCATTGCAGGAACTCCATTGCACTGCATAGCACACCGATTTTTGCAGAATGTTCCCCTTGCTGGAGTTTGCCACCTCTGCCCTTTGTCGGAATCAGAAGATAGCACGATGAGTAACCACCTCCGATTGCAATGTGAGCTGCATCTTCGAATCTGTACCATCTACACTCCCTCTGACACTACTATACTTTTGTAGCTAACTCGAGCCAAAGTCAAGATTCTCCCATCTGATTGGATCCCCACACCCATTCCGTGGCAAACCTCGCAGAAGTAAGCAGACGCAAACACACACTGCGGCAATTGCAAGCATCGAGTGGACAAACGGCCGCTGAAGCAGCCCTGGTGTTCGTCTAAGCTGCACAGTTCGGGTCATGGCACATTGTGCACAAGATCCTAACTCTAAAACTTGGGAACCATGCCGTCTTGACTCTCCCTCTGTCGAGGATATCTTCTCGCCTTCACATGATATTGTTACTTGTCCATTTTTCCTGTCGGCGAGCTTCCTGGCCACCAAACTGTTATAAGAAATGTTGTTCCTCGAAAGTGCATATGTGTAGGGCGACTGATGATTGTCATCGAGTACCGAATTCCAGCACTTCAAACCAATCTAAATAATCAGAGACATAAATAAGTGAAACCGCCCAATCAGGTTCCAAAAACAATAGAAATGACAGACATATATAGCAACATATGTAGACATGATTGAAGTACCTCTTGCGGATCGTTAGTGAGCACATCAACCATGTCGACTGAGTCGTCCATACAGGCGGCCATATGCAATGGTGTGATGCCACCTGGTCCAGCCATGTTTGGCGGGAAAAGATACACCTTTGTCGAATAACTTCCGTAAACTACACAATAATGGATGAGAAGATCTACCATTTTCTTGCACCTTCTCTTAACTGCTCTGTTCAACAGATTAACATCTGAAAGCAGTTCAAGTGACTCATGTTTTGAAGAGTCATCCTTTAAGCTTCTTTGCACGAGAATATCGAGAAGAGTACAAATAAGAGCGCACCAATCTCGTTCGACTGAAAAAGTTAGAAGGTACTTAAACCGTGAAATTGAGAAATCAGAAAACAACAGGTTGGATGATGCGTGTGTCCTCTGGAACAGCCAACCAAGTTCGTTTAGGAAGTGTAGAACATCCTTCTTTGACCTGTGTTGAGGACTATTACTAACTTTATCTTCTGTGATGGCATCTGTTGTCTGAAAATCTTGGTGAAAATCTACTTCGAGGGTTCTCAATTCCTGGCAGATATTCGCGTTGGCGATAATGATAGGAAAGCTGTTTCCTTTAAAACCATTTTCAACCTGAACATGGAAATCAGCAATTAGTTGAGAGCATAGCTCTTAGATTTCAGGAAATTACAAACAGTAAGAACATGCTTTTGAACATTTGCTTATACGGCGATCACCTCAATGAAACAACGGCCTAACTGCTCTTGGAACCCTCCAGGAAAATCAAAGCTCTCCGCACAAGAATCATCATATATGGTGCCAGGATATGGGGAGCAGAGAACTTCTTTCGACATGTACTTACCCTTATATGTGCAATGAATCCTGCAAGAGTGAAGAAAAATGAGCAAAAAGAATAAGTCCATGCATATTCAGAGCAGCATTGCAATGTCTCAACTCACTTGGTGCCCGGAACAGTCAAATTGCGACCTTTGAGGAGGAGGGAAGTTCCCTTCCCGGCTACAACAGCAACAGGTGATATAGAAGTCACTTCAGGAGCAGTCCATGCCTTCGAATTCTTAGATACACGGATCTTCCCTGCAATAAAATATTGAATGATTCAAATTACAACAGAGAGCACTCTGGCCAATACAAAACAAGTTTGAAATCGATATAATGGGGTATTATATATATTTATACGAGAAAAACATATACCATCCTTGTGTGACACCAGTTGTCTATTTGTACAAATCAAAAACCTCGTGTTTCGCCAGAACTCAGTTTCAGAACATTGAATAAGAGAAGTGACACGCTGAAGAAGATCACTTTCGAGCTGCAAAACCGATATATTTATTAAGAATTTTACAAAGTAAACTCAAAAATATAAGACAGTGGGGGGAAATAATGCACTAACTTCTTCCCATGCAATTGATGGCATCGATAAGTATATTGACAGGACAACACAACCAGGCCTGATGTAACTCTCCATCTCCAAAGGGCTGTTTGAGAGCCAATTAAATACCTGCAAATAACATCAAATTAAGTGCTAATAAACCATTTGATACAAGTCTGTTCAAGGTTAAAAAAAGTTAACTTTAATTTGCAGTACCTGAGCTCGAAGAGCAGCTGGAAAACTACTAGGATCCTTGCCAAAGAGTTTGAAAATTATTCGCCCAGTCCGATCCTGTAAAGGCATATTGTTAGTCCAATAAGCAAATAAGTGTTTGAAATGTGCATTACTAGAATGCAGGTTACCTGAACATCAGAGTTGGAACTCGATGGAGATTGATCTGAGCAATTGGATTTATAGCCAACATGATCTGCAATATTCTGAAAGAGATCAAGGGTTGCACTTGCTCCATGAGTGGTGCTTAATTCAACAGTTGCATTTTCTTCCCTGTAATGAGATTTTTCTGTATATTTCTCCCTTTCTAAAGTTGAGTGCAGAGGGAATAATTTTTTCGTAATAGGGGATGAAGATGAAGGAGACCTCTCCTCAGTGGGGTTGCTACTTTCTGAGGATAAATACTTAATCGCAAATCCCTCTGCTGGAGAATTGTCATCATCAGAAGGTCCAAAAAGTTGCAAAGGCAAACTTTGGTGAGGTGGCTGGACTACCTGATGAGGTACAACCATAGGCGATTGACTGATATCTTTGCTCGTCAAGGCAACTGAAGAATACACATTGGTAGGTTTGTTGTGCAAATTAGGAGGCAAAGAGGGATCTGCATTTTGTACTATGGCCTTATGATTGCCACTGCTTTTGCTGCTCCCTTGTGAAAGAGATGCAGGAACAGGAGTAATGGATGCCGCCAATGCTGCAGAGAGAACCACCTTTATTGATTTCTCAAGGGAACCTAGAGGTGTATCTTGGCATGTATTCAAATCAAAACCACCAGGTGTAGCTCTTTCAGAGGGGTCTCCACTAATTGAAGCACTTAATTTATTGATAAGCTGAACTAGGCGATCACTATCAGGTGGAGGGGAGATACCACTTGGTTTATCATGATAACTGCCTGCAGTTGCAATACAAAATTATGAAGCAACCAACCTGAAAGGCAAAGACTTCCAACATTTGATTGAAGATAGCTAACCTTTTAAGGGACTTAACATAGCCAACAATTTCATAATATCCAGATTTCCGCTTATCATATTTTCTTGGTTTTTAGGTGGCACTAGCTTAGAAGAATTGTCCTCTTGTTGTGTCTTCCTTCTCCGCCGATTATGCCCTGCAAGCCGCCTTCTACAACTTCTCTTACCCTCATCAAACTCAGAAAGAGGATGAAATCTGGATTCCAATTCCAAAGATTCATGTATCAGTATAAATACGGTTCTATTATACTGGATACGCAGATTAAAGTCAGATCAAGAGTTTCTTGTAGGTGAACCAAATATTAGAAATAACAAAATAAATAGATAATGATATAGTAGGGAATATAGTTCAATGGTGTAGGAGAATCCATATGGCCGACCCTAGTTAGTAGGATAAGACTTAGTTGTGGTTGTTATATATATAGCAAGACAAATCCATGATCAATCTTCGTCTCTTCAACTAAATTTTAAACAAGAGTTTTTATCAGAGATAAAATGCATTGCCAACATTACAAGATGCAATAGAACTGTAAGATGGAAACTGGAAAAAAAAATTGAGAGTAGAATCATGTTACCTACTACATTGTTGGCAGAATCTCTGCATTTGGTTTCCCACAAGGGCCTTGGTGGTCTTGCTGTGCACCTCGCACACCTTGTGCCGCCTATGGTAATCCTTGGCGAACGACAGATCGGTGCGGCAATCATCCACCTGACACATCGGATAATTGCTACTAGTCCCCGGCGTACCAGATCTCACCCTCTTGCTAGGTCTCCCCCCTGCTGCCTCCTCCACCAAGTTACTTCCACCTCCCAGCTTCAGTGTTAGTTCCTCAGTATCTTCTTCCAAATCCCTTCTAGATTTAGAATCATTCGAGCCCTCGTTTCCCTTCTTCGCCAGGTCAACCACAGCAGCCGCTGAAGAAGAAGGGCGGGATCCCAGACAGAGCAAGTCCGCGGCATCAGGGGCCGGTGTGGCGGCGAACCTCACGCTATCCCAATCCCACATCTTGGGGTTCCAATTACCACTGGAATTAGAAAGGGAAGCGAACTGCTGGCTCTCCTGGGATTTGATATGTTGAAAGTTGTGGTTTTTCGAAGGAAGGTCTCGCTTTTTCGCGAGAAGACGCGCGTCATGAATGGCCTGGTGATGGTGGTGAAAGAAGATGGGAGAAGCGACCTGCGCTCCGACCTCTCCCTCCATCTCTCCAAGATTATTGAAACCCTAAATTCACACAAACACGCCTTCTTTTCCTCAGAATACTAGAGCCTCTTCCGATCCATCCCTCCGGCAAAATTTCAATCTGTGGAAGAAAGAAATAAACAGAAAAGCAAGGACTCATCAGAAAATAATCAAGGAGGAGGGAGCTATCTCGAACTACCCATGGAAACCAAATCAACCAGCAGAAATCCCCAAACAAACAACTAAACATGAGCAAAGAACCTACTTTCACTTACCAAACGCTGCTGCTCCAAGGAAACAAGCAAAGATCAGGCAAGCAACCGGATAACAAGCTCGAAATCCGGATCTCTCGCCGCGAAACGAAACACACGAGCAGAGGGATCTCGAGAAGCGACCATCCCCGCCAAAGATTGATCGAGACGAAAAGAACAAGATGGCAGGATCTCTGTGTGCTCCGAGACTGGAGAATCCAATGAGAAATTTGCTTGCTCACTCCGCTTCCTTCGTCACCTCCTGCCTCTATCGTGGTCGTCCTTTGGTTCCACTTCTGCTCTCCGCCAGCTAATCGCCGCGTGGCAGGAAACGTAATAAACGGCCACGCCGTGGGCTATTTCGCGAAGGACAAAGAAAAGTTGGCTCCTTGCGAATTGCGTGTGCATTATTTCTCGGTGTGGTCTCCCCCTCGAATCTAATATTTTCCAAAAAGACCCTTGTAACATGCAATATTAATTAGTACTTTCTTTTAGTACTTCGTACAAATTCTTTATGATTAATATATTATTTAAAATCATAATATATGATTTTCCTCGTGTTCAGATTATTATTTTAATAAATTTACCAGGTCGCACCAAGCGGGCCCCAGAAATTTACAGCAATTAAGGAATACTATTGGCGAACGGTTGGTCAGGGTAAAGTCGTCGGTAACGATGTCAAAGTCAATTATTGGTTGTCGTAAAAAAAAAAAGAAATTTAATTAATTTACGGCATAAAAACTTTATTTTACAATTATAATTATTTTTATTATATTACAAATAATTGTGGCAGGCAAAAACGTACCGCCAAGGGAAATGATGAGATCTGAACCGTACGATCATTACTAAATCCGACGCAGCAACCGTCCTTTTTGCCCTTCATCATGTCGTGCGCTGTCGCGCTCATCGAGGGAAATATATGAAATAAAATAATAGATGAATATAAAAAAAATATTTTAAAAAAATAAAGAGAAGAATAAAAAATTAGGAATAAATTATCATGAAATATGCCGTGGAAGAAGAGAAAAGATGAGTGTTTGAATAAATCCGAGTCGAAATGTAAGAATTAGACCGAGTCAACTCTTTAGTTGTAGGGGTTGGCGACTGGCGTGGAAAAAACGCCCGTAAGTCCATTTAACGTATTTAATTTTTATTATTTTAAAAATACGATATCACTTTTTGTTGCTGTACTTAAAATTTTACTTACTCATTTAAAAATTCATTATTATTAATTTATGTCAAACATGAATTTAAAATCACTTCAAATGAAACTAATGAATTTTAGAATTATTGATTTAAAAATATCAAATTTTTGAGATTTCTAACGGTGCAAGTTTATTGGTCAATTTCGTTCGAAATTGATGGGTGAATTTAAATTATTTTAAATTAAAATTAATATATTTTTTTAAAGTCTACAAATTGGGATAAATTGATTTTTGAACGGGTTAAAAATTTTGAAACGGGACGGAAATATAATATATATATTTTTAATTATAATAGTTAGGTACAAGAAATGTAGGAGTGTAATCGAATCGAATCAAGTCGAATAATAACAAACTCAAATTCGAGCTCGGTTCGTTATCTTTAAGCTTGAATTTGGCTCGAGTTCAATTTGAACTTTAGCTCTTAAATTCGAGCTCAGCTCGTAATAGAATCAAATAGCTCGAATTCGTCTCGAGTTCCGTTATTAAAAGTTTGTTTAAAAATTAAATAAACTTAGTTAAGCTCGTTTAAAATAATTAATTATAATAATTAATAATATATTATTAGATTTATTATTTGTGTGATATTTAGTTTTATAGATACATATAATAAGATTAACGAGTTTTTTAACGAATATCTTCGTAAATTTCTCAATGAACACTTTCACAAGCCCCTAGATGAGCATGTTCGTGAGCTCACGAACCAAATACTACTAAGATCGAACTTGGCTAGATAATATTTTCAAGCTCAAAAATGAAATTTGGGCTCGGCTCGTTAACTTAATCGAATGATTTTTTTTCGAATTGAGATTCGAATAACTCACGAACGGCTTGACTCATTTATACCCCTAAAGAAATGGATAGTATTAAAATTTTCTCTTGCGATTCAATAAAATATTAGAAAAAGTAAAAGAACATTCTCCCAAATTCGCAATTTATTAAAGAGAAATTGTTTCATAACAGGTCGTAGTTAAATTACAAACTCAAAATGTCTAATCTATCATGGTTTATGGTATAACCAGAACATCTCATCCCTAAATAACACCTCATTTTATTAACATTACGAACAGAAATTTTTTTTTATTAATCATTAAACCACCATACATCTCGTTTTTATTATTTTTATTATTCTTTATTTTAAATATTTGGTATATTATAATCATAATTGCTACTAGGTATAACAACTGAGATTTATAGATGGTTTAACATATGCACATATGAAATCTTATTCAATTTATTCAACACTAATCAATAACGTATTATAACAAACAATTAATCATAATTGCTAATGTTGCACATGCCCAAATGAGATTGTATTTAACTTAAGTCAATATTAATTAATAATATATTATAACAGTTATAATTCGTAATTATTGAGACATTCTAATAATCAATAAAAATATATTAATGACTCCAATAAAAAAAATATTTGTACCTAAATGATAATTTAATATCTTTTTATTATATCATAGCTTTTAAATGAGAATGAAAAAAAATCATGAATTAGATAACAGATGAATACAGGATGATCTTGTCGCGAAGTGAGGTGGACTCCCAAGAGCACGTGGTCTCTCAAAGATCACGAGCTGCCAATGATGGCTCCGATGCTAGCTTCGATCTACAAGACAAAGACCGTTAGAATCCGCCGGAAAAAGTCCTTGGCAAGACATTCCGACGGTCAAGCCAGTCCCCGGTAGTGGAAGAGCAGCAAAGGAAATAAAACAGTAGCGAAAACACTATTGCGCGTACTTGGGGGATGTGGAGTTGAGAGACTTATATAGCCGGGGGAGCTGACAACTTCTGCCCAATTTGCCACCTTTGTCGCGTAGCGAGGACAGGGTAAAGCCTACCTAGGGGCGGCAGGATAATATGTCATATACCGGAATAAGAAAATGGGCGCTGTCAACTTATGGGCGGGGTGCCGCTCGGCCTGACACCAACGTATGTGGTCGCAGTACGGGGGACAGGGTATAATAGGGAGATCATGGCGTCAGCGAGATACTCGCGATTCAGGCCGGAATGGTACCTAGCATGCGCCGACCTTGTATAGCTTCTACGAGTCTTATGTCAGGGAGTGATTGTTCTGATAAGTCATGACAATGTTGAGGCAATCTATGGTCCGGAGTGATCATGTATTTTGTGTTGATACAGTCTGGCCCTGATTGTTGTTTTGGTGTTGACATCGATTTTAGTTTAGGTTGATGATTATGATGATTATGATTAAGTCCTGATCGAGGATTAGGCAGGGTTTGAAAAATCCTAACCTGGAGGGTTAGGTGTATAAAATCCTAGCTTGGAGGGCTAGGTGTTGGAAAGTCCTAATTTGGAAGGGTTGGGTGAAAAGTTCTAGCTTGGAGGGCTTGGTGAAAAGTCCTAACTTGGAGAATTAGGTGAAAAGTTCTGGCTTGGAGGGTCAGGTGCCTAGCTTGGAGGGCTAGGTTGGATGAAGTTCTAACTCGGAAGGGTTGGGTGAAAAGTCCTAGCTTGGAGGGCTAGGTGAAAAGTCCTAACTTGGAGGTTTAGGTGCAAATTCCCAACTTGGAGAGTTAGATGGAAAAATCTTAGCTTGGAGGGCTAAGGTGGATGAAACCCTAGCTTGGAGGGCTGGGTTTGACTCCCTGGATCGGTCTGGTGACCGATCAGGGATATTGGCACGCTGCTCCTTCGTGGATCAGTATGGTGACCGATCCAGCGATGTCTGATCGGTCCGGTGACCGATCAGGGAGCAAGCAGCTTCCTCACTGACTTGCTCCTGATCGGTCTGGTGACCGATCAGGGAGCGAACAGTGAGTGAGTTCTCCTCCGGATCAGACCCTGGATCGGTCCGGTGACCGATCAGGGACTTAGGATCTGATTACAGAATTACTGTTCATATGTCCTAATCGGTCTGAATGACCGATCAGGCTTCACTCTGATCGGTCTGGTGACCGATCAGGCTTCACTCTGATCGGTCCGGTGACCGATCAGGCTGTGTTGCCGTGAGAGCTGGGAATCCCAGCACAGAGGTGGATCGGTCTGGTGCCCGATCCACAAGCCCTGGATCGGTCCGGTGACCGATCACTTTAATTCAAATTGCACTGTCAGACGCGATCAGAGCGTCTGATCGTATCCGATTCTCTGCGCTTCACTTCTGAATCTTGATTTACTGCTTGATATGCTGCTCTAACACTCTGATTAAGCTGCAGGTGACAGGGGAGGATTCAAACACTCAAGGAGAAGTCAATGGAGGCTTTCCTTGGAGCAGGTTTGTCCGTTTTCCATCTCAGGTTGCAACGGCCGGAGCCGCAGACTGGAGCTTGGCTGAGGGAGCTCAGGAAGTCCAGGGAAGGCTCAGTGGTAGCTGGCGTTGGCAGTGAGGTAGCTGGAGGCTGCAGGAGATGCTGTCACCTGATGCTGAGTGGAGAAACAAAAAGGGCGGAGAAGGCTTCGTGGAGTGTTCTGGTTTTTACGAACTGAGTTTCTTGCCGCGCCTTGAGTTCTCCACAACTTGCTTGCTGTGTTTCTGAAGTTCTCATCACCTTGAGCAAGCTACTGCATTCTTGAAGCAACCATTACTTGAGCGCTTGAAGGAGAGAACAAGAGGCTTGGAGTCCGACAGCGGGAAGACACGAGGAAGGGTTCCTTGCGTGAGATCGCCGCTGGGTGGAGCTCGGGAAAGCTTGCTGTGTTCTTGTCTTTGCTGAGTGCTTGAGTAAGATCCTTCCTATTGTTTCATTGTGCTTAAACATATATTTGTGATTGAAACGCTGTAGAGAGGTTTCTCCACCGAGAATGAGGTTGTCTTCTATCCGGTGTTAACCGGGGCTTGATCTGCCGACGATCAAGGGATCGCCCACCTTAAGGGCACGCCAAGGAGTAGGGGCAAGTTATCCCCGAACCTTGTAAACCCTCCTTGTTAGCAATTTTGCCAGTTGTGTTTGTTTTGCTTTCGTTTCTGTTTTTAGTTTTCTGCACACTCTGTTTTCTACTCTTTCCGTTGTGCTACTGATATCTGAGTTGCAGAAACTTCATAAGTTTTTAAAGTCGAAGTGATTGGCTATATTCACCCCCCCCTCTCTAGCCATCCGTTTCCAACAAGTGGTATCAGAGCTTGGGGCTCTGTTTACGGCTTAACATCCGAGAGTTATCAACAAGATGGCGTTGAGAGAAGGCTTCTCCACCACCCGACATCCATTCTTTGATGGCGCCGACTTTCAATATTGGAGATCAAAGATGAAATATTATTTGAAGATGGATATCCACACTTGGTTCGCTGTGAAGGAGGGATTCACCCCTCCGAAGGATGATGAAGGTAAACAACTTGAGTCATGGAGGTGGACTGCCGAACAAACGCGAAAGAGTGAAGCCGACGCGAAGGCGGTTGTCACTCTACAATGTGGCATGAACAAAGACCAACTTATCAAGGTTGGTCCCTTCACAAGTGCAAAGGACTTGTGGAACAAACTCATTGAGCTTCACGAGGGCACCCGAGATTCAAGAATCGTAAAGAGAGACTTGTTCCTCAATCAACTCCAAAATCTCTCCATGAAGGAGAATGAAACGGTAAGTGAGCTCCATAGCCGGTTCAAGGAAGCCCTCAATGGGCTTCATTCGATTGATGAAAAGGTCGAGAATCGCGACCTTGTGAGGTATGTCTTGAAAGCCTTTCCAAGGAATGCTTTGTGGTTATCCATGGTGGATGCCTACAAAGTTTCCAAGGATCTATCCATTGTAAAGTTAGATGATTTATTTTGTGAGATGGAATTGCATGAAATGGCTAACAAAGGCCCCAAGGAGAAGGGGATTGCCTTAGTTGCAGGGGACCGAATCAACAAGAAGAAGAAGGAGAAGAAGGAGAAGGAAGTCTCTTCATCTTCATCCTCTTCCGAATCTGAGTCCGATTCCGAGGAAGATGGCAGCGGCTCTTCTTCATCCGAGATGGCGAACTTTGTGAGAAGAATGATGAGAAGGGGTCGACGCTTCAAGAGTAGAGGTAACTCTAGTGAATCCAAACTTGATAAAACTAATGCATCTTGCTTTGAGTGTGGTAGGAAAGGGCACTTCAAGAATGAATGCCCGAAACTAAAGAAGAAGGAGGAGAAATCCAAAAAGAAAGAAGAAAAATCCAAGAAGAAGAAGAAGGCTTTGAAGGCCACTTGGGATGAGTCATCCTCAAGCTCATCCGATGAAGAGAAGGAGGAGAAGAGCACTAGGCATGTGGCACTCATGGCTCTTGGAGAGGAGAGCAGTGATGAATCTTCGAGTTCCTCAAACGCGGCTTCATCATCTTCGGATGATGAAGAGGTAACTTCTCCCGAACTTGAAAAGTGTTATAGAGCAATTGCATGTTTAACTAGTATGCTTAAGAAGTCCAAAAATAAGGTTAAAGCATTGCAATTAGAAATTGATCAATTGAAGGTATCTAGGGATGATGACATTGATGATTTGCATGTTGAATTGTTAGAAGATGAAATTAAATCATTGAAACATGAGATTGAAATTTTGAAATCCTCTAAGGTTGAGGAAGTAAATGATTTGCATGATAACTTGATAGTAGAAGAGAACAAATTATTGAAGAGTGAAGTTGAGAAGCTCAAGAATATTCTTGGGAAGTTCTCAACTAGCTCTAAGACCCTAGATATGATCCTAAATGCTCAAAGGGCAGTTTACAATAGGGTCGGTATTGGTTATCGACCTAAAGAACCCTCATTCGTGTCCTTGATGTCTAGAACTGATATGAGACAATCTAGGACACCCAAGACTCAAAAGAAAGTTGTCAAGGCATGGGTGCCTAAGTCATGTTTAGTTGATGCTTTAGGTCTCAAGGTTTGGGTACCTAAAACTTCTATTTTTCGAATTGTGTAGGTTATGATTGAGGGGGAGCATCTATCAACTTGGTTCGTTGATAGTGGATGCTCCAAACACATGACCGGGGATAGATCATTGTTTACCACACTTCACAAGAAAAGTAGAGGTAATGTATCATTTGGTAACAATGGTAGTCTTAAGGTCATAGGGATAGGAGACATTCAAATATCCGAATGTCTTAGAATTTCAAATGTTCTTCTAGTCAAGGGGATGAAATTTAATCTCCTAAGTGTGAGTCAATTGTGTGACACGGGTTACACAATTGACTTCCAACCAAGTCAATGTCTAGTTAGACAACATGACACCTTGGACACGGTACTAGTAGGAGCAAGAGTAGACAATATTTATCAAGTTTCATTTAAAAGTGCTACTAATGCTTTTGCTAAGTGTCTCATGTCAAGAGAAGAAGAGTCCACCCTTTGGCACCGGAGGTTAGCATATGTTAACATGAAGAACATCCAGAAGTTGGCCAACAAGGGACTAGTCCGTGGCTTACCAAGCATCAAGTATGAGAAAGACAAACTTTGTGATGCATGTCAAATGGGTAAGCAAACAAAATCTACACCTAAAGGTAAAAGCGTTGTAAGTACTTCCAATGCATTAGATTTACTTCATATGGATCTATTTGATTGTAGTACCATCATATCATTGAATGGAAGTAAATATTGCTTTGTTATCATTGATGATTTTACTAGGTATACATGGACTTACTTTTTAAAATATAAAGACCAAACCTTAGATATCTTCATTTCTTTTTGTAGAAGAGTTAAAAATGAAAAATCATCAACCATTAAGACAATTAGAAGTGATCATGGAGGTGAATTTCAAAATCAAAGGTTTTTAGAATTCTGTCAAGATAGAGGTTATAAGCATGAGTTCTCTACTCCTAGAACACTACAACAAAATGGTGTTGTAGAGAGGAAGAACCGTGTTTTACAAGAGGCTGCACGAAGCATGCTCAACGAGTTCTCACTACCGAGTTACTTGTGGGCTGAAGCTGTAAATACAGCTTGCTATGTGCAAAATCGGGTCCTCATTCATAGGTTTCTAGGAAAGACTCCGCATGAACTTTGGTTTGGGAAACCACCTACGGTTAAACACCTTAGGGTGTTTGGTTGTAAGGTGTTCGTTCTAAACACCAAGGATCACCTTGGAAAGTTCACGGCAAAGGCTGATGAAGGGATACTAGTCAGGTACTCCCTCGTTAGCAAAGCCTACCGAGTCTACAATAAGAAATCTAAATTAGTTGAAGAGTCTTCTGATGTGATTTTTGAAGAAATTCCAAAATCAAGTGACCAATCAGAAAATATAGAAGGAGTCCAACTTGAACTTAGGAGACTAAGTTTGAATGAAACTCCAAGTGTTGTTGATGGTGATGAGTCTGATGAAGGTGAACCTAGACAACCCATTGATCAGCCGGATCCTGAGGCTGGACTTGTGTCTAGTGAACCCATTCAAGAAGCACCACCAACTCCTAGGCAAAGTAGGTTAGCCTCTAGTCATCCCCAAGACCAAATTGTTGGAGACATCCATCATGGGGTTAGAACTAGATCATTCTTCCGGAATGAGGCTAATGAAGTTGCCTTAATTTCCGAAATTGAACCTAGGAAAATTGATGAAACATTAAATGATCCCGATTGGATCATTGCAATGCAAGATGAACTAGGTCAATTCGAAAGGAGTCAAGTTTGGGACTTAGTCCCTAGACCCAAGAAGACCTCCATTATTGGAACCAAATGGGTCTTCAAGAACAAATTGAACCATAAGGGAGAAATCATTAGAAACAAGGCACGCTTAGTAGCCAAGGGCTACAGTCAAGTTGAAGGCCTTGATTATGATGAGACCTATGCTCCTGTGACACGATTAGAATCCATCCGATTGATGCTTGCATTTGCAGCACATCGTGGCTTCAAGCTATACCAAATGGATGTCAAATCGGCCTTTCTAAATGGTTTGATTAGAGAAGAGGTCTATGTCGAACAACCTCCGGGGTTTGAGAGTACCGAATTTCCAAACCACGTGTTCAAGCTCAAAAAGGTACTTTATGGCCTTAAACAAGCACCCCGAGCTTGGTATGAGCGGTTGTCGACATTCCTAATTGAGAAGGGCTTCGTTAGAGGCCAAATAGACCCTACACTATTTCTACGAAGAGATGGTGACAATATTTTTGTAGCCCAAGTATATGTCGATGACATAATTTGTGGCTCAAACAATAAGGGTTATTTGAATGAGTTTATTGGACACATGGAAAATGAATTTGAGATGAGTCTAGTGGGAGAGTTGACTTTCTTCCTTGGACTCGAAATCAAGCAAACTCGTGATGGGATCCATGTGCACCAATCGAAATACACACAAGAAATGTTTCGAAAATTCAATATGAGTGATTCAAAAGAGGTAACCACTCCCATGGCTACAAACACAAGATTAGACAATGATGAGAGTGGTAAACCCGTTGATTTGACTCAATATTGAAGCATGATAGGCAGTTTACTATACCTTACAGCTAGTCGACCTGATATACTATTTGCTGTGGGTATGTGCGCTAGGTATCAAATTTGTGCCAAGGAATCTCACCTAATCGCTGTTAAGCGAATTTTGAGATATCTCAAAGGCACAATTGGAGTCGATCTATGGTACCCCCGTACCGAATCATTTGATTTAATTGGCTATACGGATTCCGACTACGCTGGATGTAAGTTTGACCGGAAAAGCACAAGTGGGGGTTGCCAATTCTTAGGTTCGTCCTTAGTAAGTTGGTCAAGTCGGAAGCAACATTGTGTTGCTCTCTCCACGACCGAGGCAGAATATATCGCCATGGGAGAGAGTGTATCACAATTGTTGTGAATGATACATACTTTAGAGGACTATGGATTGAGTTACAAGGGTGTGCAAGTGTTATGTGATAACATAAGCACAATTAACTTAACCAAGAATCCAGTCCATCATTCTAGGACCAAACATATTGAGGTGCGTCACCACTTCATTAGGGATCATGTAGCTAGGGGAGATATTGTACTCTCTCATGTAGAGTCCAAATCAAACCTAGCTGACATTTTCACTAAACCACTCCCCGAACATGAATTTAGTTTCCTAAGACGGGAGTTGGGAATGTGTCGTGCTTTATGAATTTCAAGTTGCATTCAAACCCTTCATGATTATTTCGAAATTGTTGGGAAACAATTGGGTAACTTTGGGAACATCTCACACAAACTATAAGGTTTACCAAAATATTTTTGTTTACTAGATATGGGGTGAGATGTTAGGATCAACTAAGTTTCTCAAAATGTCAATGCATCCCTTGAGAAATTAAGTTGACGAGATAATAATCACTGTGGTGATCAAGTATGGGGAAAACCATTGCATAACATATGTGTATATGGCTCCATGATCATACTTGGACATTCCAATCAAGGAAACTTGATTGGAACACTGAATTTGGAACAAAACTTGATTGAATTTGCTTGAATGATTGTTGATTGAGTTTGAGTCCATTTGAGTGGAGCAAAGTGATTGTTGAATCTATAAGGACTCTTGATCCTTGTTCAGGGATCAATTTTAGTCATGAGATCATGTCCAAATTCGATAAACTTCATCAGATCTCGTTGGAAAGGTTCAGAAAATCTGAAACTAAATATTTCAGATCGAATCTGGGAATATCAGGAACCCTGATCGGTCACCGGACCGATCAGGCATAAGGCTGATCGGTCCCCAGACCGTTCTGGCTTCCTCATGCATTGATCGGTCCACAGACCGATCAAAGGGGCATCAGTGACTTTACGAAATTCTGATCAACCTTACTGAGCCAGCCTGGATCGGTCCCCGGACCGATCTGGCACCCTGCTGGGACCGGTCCACAGACCGATCAGGGGGCTCACAGTAAGCCTCCCGAGCATACTGATCTCTCCCTGATCGATCAACCGATCGATCAAGAGCATGCATGATCGGTCACCCGACCGATCAGGATCGGTTCAGTCCGATCAGGCTATAGCCTGATCGGTATGGGCGTAATCAGATCGAACGGTGATCCGTTCAATCGCATTAAATTACGGTTGGTGGACCGATCCACCAACCGATTAACTTCGCGAAAAACCTCTCCTTGCCAACCCTAGCGCCGAAACCTCTCCCTTGCCCCTCTTCGTTCTGAGCGAGAGTGTTCCTGCGTCTCCCTCCTCCTTGCGCGTGCGAGTTCTTGCGAAGGCTTCTACGGGCGTTTCCTTGCTCTCTACAAGTTCTCTTGTGCTCGAAGTCTTCTGCGTCTCTGTCTTGCGCTGCGAGCTTCTCCCGCGTAACTTCTTCTTCCAGTTTTGCGATCCTTTCAAACCAACTTCAATGGCACCAAAGTAAGTTTTTGATTTAGTTTTCATTATGAATCAGTCTATGGATTATACATATGAAGCTAATCATGTTTTGGTGTTCGTGCCGTGATCTTCTTGTGTTGGTCGTGACCTTCTCTTTTCAATATCTTACCTTGGATCAAATCTCTTATCTTATGATCAACTTCATCTTATATTCACTCTATGATTATCACGTTATGATCAAATCTCTGTTCCTTGATCCAACTGTGTCTTGATTGCACTCTCTGATTGGGTCTTTCCTTGTATGATCAACTCTTGACTTTGTGTGTTTCAACCTACATTCGTATTAACCTTGCTCAATTGATTCAAACCGTGTATGATCAATTCCTGATTAAATCCTGTGTCTTGATCATTTCAATTCTCTAGAAAATCTTCTAAAGGGAAAGAAGTTGTTGAGGGCAGCTCGAGGGGGAAAACCCCCTCTTCACCTGCGCCCTCCAGAAGGCCTCAGCCTTCTTCGAGCTCCCGATTCCCAAATGCGGCTTGTGAACAGGCCTTCCGTATTTTGACTGTGATGCATTTGTATTGCATCTTGTGTTTTATCTGGATATTTCATGAATTGCCATGTCTGCCCTTGCTGCGTTTTTATCCTACTTTATTATGCTTCTTGTTGATGCTATGATGACTATTATTTGCATACTTGCTACATTGCCATGATTATGCTTTTGATACCATGTCCACTTGATGTATATGACCGTTATGACATGTTATAGATTCATATGATGTATGTGATGGTTTCATCTTGATCTATCTTTTCCACATGATATCATATGCTTCGAAAACAATTCCATCGAATCTTTGTTATTCTGGGATACTCCTAGGGTTGAGGGGGAGTTTGTTTTAAACTTAACAGCCCCTCTAGCCCCTTTTCGGTGTTCGACAAAGGGGGAGAGTGTGGATTGGTTAAGTTTAGGATGATCATGTTGTAGGGGGAGGATCTGGATTCCCCTATGATTTTAAATTTGAAAAACTTGATTGAGGATCCCTAAACTTAAAATCGGGTTGTCAAACAACAAAAAGGGGGAGATTGTTGATGCAGTCTGGCCCTGATTGTTGTTTTGGTGTTGACACCGATTTTAGTTTAGGTTGATGATTATGATGATTATGATTAAGTCCTGATCGAGGATTAGGCAGGGTTTGGAAAATCCTAACCTGGAGGGTTAGGTGTGTAAAATCCTAGCTTGGAGGGCTAGGTGTTGGAAAGTCCTAATTCGGAAGGGTTGGGTGAAAAGTCCTAGCTTGGAGGGCTAGGAGAAAAGTCCTAACTTGGAGGGTTAGGTGCAAAGTCCCAACTTGGAGAATTAGGTGAAAAGTCCTGGCTTGGAGGGTCAGGTGCCTAGCTTGGAGGGCTAGGTTGGATGAAGTTCTAACTCGGAAGGGTTGGGTGAAAAGTCCTAGCTTGGAGGGCTAGGTGAAAAGTCCTAGCTTGGAGGGCTAGGTGAAAAGTCCTAACTTGGAGGTTTAGGTGCAAATTCCCAACTGGGAGAGTTAGATGGAAAAATCCTTAGCTTGGAGGGCTAAGGTGGATGAAACCCTAGCTTGGAGGGCTGGGTTTGACTCCCTGGATCGGTCTGGTGACCGATCAGGGATATTGGCACTCTGCTCCTTCGTGGATCGGTATGGTGACCGATCCAGCGATGTCTGATCGGTCCGGTGACCGATCAGGGAGCAAGCAGCTTCCTCACTGACTTGCTCCTAATCGGTCTGGTGACCGATCAGGGAGCGAACAGTGAGTGAGTTCTCCTCCGGATCAGACCCTGGATCGGTCCGGTGACCGATCAGGGACTTAGGATCTGATTACAGAATTACTGTTCATATGTCCTGATCGGTCTGAGTGACCGATCAGGCTTCACTCTGATCGGTTCGGTGACCGATCAGGCTTCACTCTGATCGGTCCGGTGACCGATCAGGCTGTGTTGCCGTGAGAGCTGGGAATCCCAGCACAGAGGTGGATCGGTCCGGTGACCGATCACTTTAATTCAAATTGCACTGTCAGACGCGATCAGAGCATCTGATCGTATCCGATTCTCTGCGCTTCACTTCTGAATCTTGATTTACTGCTTGATATGCTGCTCTAACACTCTGATTAAGCTGTGGGTGACAGGGGAGGATTCAAACACTCAAGGAGAAGTCAATGGAGGCTTTCCTTGGAGCAGGTTTGTCCGTTTTCCATCTCAGGTTGCAACGGCCGGAGCTGCAGACTGGAGCCGCTGACTGGAGCTTGGCTGAGGGAGCTCAGGAAGTCCAGGGAAGGCTCAGTGGTAGCTGGCGTTGGCAGTGAGGTAGCTGGAGGCTGCAGGAGATGCTGTCACCTGATGCTGAGTGGAGAAACAAAAAGGGCGGAGAAGGCTTCGTGGAGTGTTCTGGTTTTTGTGAACTGAGTTTCTTGCCGCGCCTTGAGTTCTCCACAACTTGCTTGCTGTGTTTCTGAAGTTCTCATCAGCTTGAGCAAGCTACTGCATTCTTGAAGCAACCATTACTTGAGCGCTTGAAGGAGAGAACAAGAGGCTTGGAGTCCGACAGCGGGAAGACACGAGGAAGGGTTCCTTCCGTGAGATCGCTGCTGGGTGGAGCTCGGGAAAGCTTGCTGTGTTCTTGTCTTTGCTGAGTGCTTGAGTAAGATCCTTCCTATTGTTTCATTGTGATTAAACATATATTTGTGATTGAAACGCTGTGGAGAGGTTTCTCCACCGAGAAGGAGGTTGTCTTCTATCCGGTGTTAATCGGGGCTTAATCTGCCGACGATCAAGGGATCGCCCACCTTAAGGGCACGCCAAGGAGTAGGGGCAAGTTATCCCCGAACCTTGTAAACCCTCCTTGTTAGCGATCTTGCTAGTTATGTTTGTTTTGCTTTCGTTTCTGTTTTTAGTTTTCTGCACACTCTATTTTCTACTCTTTCCGCTGTGCTACTGATATCTGAGTTGCAGAAACTTCATAAGTGTTTAAAGTCGAAGTGATTGGCTATATTCACCCCCCCCCTCTCTAGCCATCCGTTTCCAACATTTTGATGTTTGAACAAAGGGTTTAAGTTAGGCTTACCCTTGTGTATTTAATATGTATATGTGAGTGTGCAGGTTTGCAGGTTACACATATTGACTTAGCTGAACGGTTTCGGTACGGTAAAGGGTGGCAAGGAGACAAGCCGCGAGTTTGTGTGCACACCTGAGGGACTATGGATAGCAGGGACGATGAGCCGAGGGGCGCGGACTTCGAGGCATACGTGAAGGATGACATGGAGGCAAGCTAGAGGCAAGGCTGTAAAAATCGCTAGGCGGTAGTCGGGCGGAGGACTATCGCCTAGTGCCTAGTCGGTGCCTAGGTGGTGCTAGGCGGCATTAGGCGGCACCACGGTGGGGTGACGCCTAGCGCCTAGGCGGGCATTTAGGCCGAGTTTTACAACAATGGTTGGAAGCTTGTGTGCATCCGAGGGACGAGAGCCAAAGATGAAGAGGGCGCGAAGGCAACAGTCGAGGCTTTGGTGAAGAGTCAGCTGACTCATGAAGGGACGAGAGCCGAGGAAAGAGGACTCAAAGGGCAAGCCGGGAAGTGGACTTCAAAGGGCACACATGAAGGGTGGCATGGAGGCAAGCCGAGGGTTTACGTGCGCATCCGAGGGACGATAGCCGGTGGAAGAAGACTTCAAGGGGCAAGCTAAGGGAGTATGCTTGAAGGCACACGTAAAGGAGGGTCTTCGGAGTGAGGAGGAGTGTTGTTGTAAGCTAGGCAGTCGACTGGTGATATAACAGTCGACTGCCAGCAAGAACAGAAACTCACAGAATGTTGTCGACCCTAGACCAGTCGACTGCTCTGGGAGCAGTCGACTGGTAGTGATTGGTAGTGTTGGCTGAAAATTCGAACGTTGAGCTGCAACGGTCGATTTTTAGTGGGACCAGTTGACTGCCCTAGAGGCAGTCAACTGGTAGGGTGTTTTCCAGCCTTGAGCTCTATTTAAAGAGGTTTAGTTTTGGCTGGAAACCTTTGACGAATTTGACTTTGGTTAAGAGCCAAATAGTAGTCTTTGTACTCAAAGGTGTGCTTGTGATTGTAGCAAGGTTTCTCCACCCACAAGGAGCGACATGAGTTAGCCGGAGGACATTTGGGGAGTGATCCGCCGAAGGATCGAGGGATCGTCCACCTCACAGACTATCGTGGAGTAGGAGCTTCATCTCCGAACCACATAAATAAGTTTGCGTTAGCATTGTTCGTTATTTTACTTTGTGTGTTCCGCTTACGCTTGCTAACGTGATAGGTAGAAAACCAAGAAATTTCTATTCACCCCCTCTAGCAAGACTACATCGATCTAACAGACAAGAACTTTAGACAACTTGGCTTCCCGAGTTAAGGAAGGCCTCCTGAGTGAAGGTATGCTTCCTGAGTCGTGGTGCGCGTGGTTCGGGATGAACGTCCGAATTCGGATGAATCGGGGATAGTTTGGTCAATGACCGAGTACTCTTCTAGCTCGGGGTGCTCCTGACTCGAGGATCTCATGATATGGTGAGACTCTGAGTGAAAACTTCTCTGCTCGGGAGGACCTCAGGAGCGTGAGCCGCCACGCGTTCGGCTGGGCCCGAGCCGAGAAGTGTGCGGGGGCATGCCCGCTTACGACTTGTGCGAAGGTGAGAATTCGGACCTGTTGGTGCCCCGGTTGGTTTTGATGTGATCAACTAAGTTAGGTTAGGTCCTGTTGGTTTTAATCCCTCTGCTAAGTGTGCAGGAACATAGATACGGAGGAAGTCGAGCGTAAGACGCAGCGGACGAGAAGGATTGCGCGGGGAAGTGAGCTGACGGGCTTGGTGCAATCCGAGGGACGCGGAAGTTGCGGAAGAGTACGCCGGTGGACCAAGAAGGACGTGCGCGACGTCCGAGGGACGAGAAGCCGAGAGGAAGGACGCTCGAGGGGCGAAAGGCTGGAGTCGGGTTCGGGTGAGCCTAATTCCAGTTGGTCAGAAATCACCCAGAAGATCTACTTACGAACAGTCAAGTTGCCTTTGACTTGGACTTGGATCAAGACGGGCGCAACGTCTTTTATAAAAGCTTTTATATTAAAGCTTTTAATTAAAGATTTTATTAAAGCTTTTAATTAAAGCCGATTATAGCTTTTTATTAAAGCGTTTAATTAAAACCGATTATCAAGGCTTGAAGAAGTCAAAAGTTATCAAGTCTTGAAGAAGCTTTTTCAAAGATGAAGCGGGCTTGAAGAAGTCAAAAGTTATCAAGTCTTGGAGAAGCTTTTTTAATCCGATCAAGATGAAGCGTGCCTTTGATTAATAATTATCTCTTTTAATTAGAGTTTAAAATCTGGTTGAGATAATCTTAGATCTACGATCAAGATGCAACTCAATCTTGTATCAACGATCAAGATCATATCACTCAACCTATAAATAGGCTTAGAGATTTAGATTCAAAGCAATTCATTTTTTTTCTTGTAATTCTCTCTAAAGTCTAGTGTGCTTCAGTTGTAAGGCTTCTCCGCCACAAGGAGAGTTTTTTTTGCTTTAACCGTCTTGGAAGCAACGACCAAGTTGCAACCAAGTTTTTTTAATAGACGAGTTCCTCCATTTCTTTTATTTATTAGCCAGCCGTCTATTCACCCCCCTCTAGCAGGACCAACCCGATCCAACAAGTGGTATCAGAGCGAGGTTGCCGCAGAAAGGACTAACCGCCAACTGCAGCAACTCAATCTTGTAATTAGAGTTTAAAATCTGGTTGAGATAATCTTAGATCTACGATCAAGATGCAACTCAATCTTGTATCAACGATCAAGATCATATCACTCAACCTATAAATAAGCTTAGAGATTTAGATTCAAAGCAATTCATTTTTTTTTGTAATTCTCTCTAAAGTCTAGTGTGCTTCAGTTGTAAGGCTTCTCCGCCACAAGGAGAGTTTTTTTTGCTTTAACCGTCTTGGAAGCAACGACCAAGTTGCAACCAAGTTTTTTTAATAGACGAGTTCCTCCATTTCTTTTATTTATTAGCCAGCCGTCTATTCACCCCCCTCTAGCCGGACCAACCCGATCCAACAGGACCATCGGCCGGGCTGCGCCCAGAGAGCGTGGGCCATCACGCGTCCAACTAGGAACACCGAGCCGAGTGGTGCGCAGAGCTGGTCCACTTATTACTTCAGGATACTTTGAGTTGAGACTCCCTTGGGCCAAGAGTGTTAAAACTCAGTGATGTTAGACTCCTCTGACTCGGGAGTGTTAAAACTCAGTGATATTGTGAGTCGGGACTTTTCTGACTCGGGCTTCTCCTAACCCGACACTTGCCAACCCAGGATTTCTCGGACTCGAAGGCCTTCGGGGCTTTCGGCCTTCTTAGTGTAACGCCCCAAAATTTCCATTTTTAGTTCTTAAAGTCCTTAGAATTATTTTAAAATGGTTTAGAAATATTCTAGATATTTTTAGGGATTTTTAGAATATTTTTATGGAATTTTCCGAGTCCGTTTAGTATATAAAAAATAGGAAAAACGTTTAAGGGCAGCAGGGGGTTCGAACCCGCGACCAGCAGGAGACCAGGCGCGAGCGCAACCGGCTAGGCTAGGGTATCAAGCACAACAAAAATGGAGAGAAATATAGTTATAGAGTAGTTACGATTCTTTTTATAAAGATAGTATAAATAGATAAGTTAAGAGAGGAAATTGGATTTTTGGTTTCTCTCTTCCTCACCCTAGCCGCGCGACTCCTCTCCCTCTCCTCTCTTGGGCGACGCCGACCAACACCAAGGCCAAGAGGGCCGGCCAAGGCTCTCCTCCGAGAGATATTCCTATATTCGGGATCTCCGCGACGAGAGGAACGCGTAAGCGCGAAGAATTCTCCGAGATCCCAAGTTTCTCCCGAGCCCTAGACGTCAATCTTGGTTGTAAGTCCAAGATATCAATGTAAGTACTGCTCACCTGCAGTAAGAGGCGGTTTTTCCGCAAGAATTTCCCTTAAAAGTTTTTAAAAGAGATATTTCCTTTTTTTTTTAGTTTTTGCATGTGATCTTAGTTCATTATATGCTTGTATAAGTTTGATAAAGCACCCTATGTGAGATTAGGGGCTAAGAAAGTTATGAGAAAAGAAAAGAGAAGATAAAGATAAGAAAAGAAAAGGCCAAGGCCTTAAGAAATCCCCAAAAGTCAAGACTTAGGGATTTTAGCACGCAAGGTGCTCGAGAAAATGCCAAGGCATTTACAGATAAGAAAGAAAAGAAAGAAAAGCTATTTTATTTTCTAAGGCCGGTACCCGGCGTCCAAGGGCGTCGTTAAAGAAATCCAGGTGTCCAATTCCAAGGTCTTGACCCTGGTAGACCAAGGTCTGCTCTATTAGGATTGGTGGCTCGCTACCCCAACCTTTTAGGAAACGCGCATGAGATGGTACTTACGTCTTCAGTGGATCCAAGTGATTATTATTTTCAAGTATATGCTTTAGCAAAGTTTCTAAAGTTTAAAGAGTTTTCAAAAAGTTCAAGAATAGCTAAAGTTTCAAGTTGAGCCAAGAAAAGTAAATTGAGATTTATTAATGCTTGAGTATGCATGTTTTGAGTTATACATGTTCTTAGTTTTCTTTCAAGCATATAAGTATCTCATATGAATTTCATATTGATCAAGAAGCATGTTTGCACATTTCGAGATTTTGTGAGCTAGATAGTACTTACTAAGCTTTTTGCTTACTAGTTGCATTTCCTCTTACTGCAGATAAAGGTAAAGGCAAGCAATTCTGAAGGAAGGCGACGAGGCGGTGCTGAGTAAAGTGTGTGTGGTGGCTGATTTTGGAGAGATCCTTGAGACGAGACAATTTAGTCATTTGAATTACAATGTTTTAGTTTATTTAAATTTCAAGTTCTTGCTTTATGGAGTTTAGCGAACATTTAAGCTTTGGATAGTTTTACATGCTCAATTTCTTAGAGTAAAGATTCCATGTCATTTTATTTAGCATACATATCCTTATGATTGCATTGGATGAGTAGAAGTGTGAGTAGTTTGAAATATTGATACTTTGTTAGAGAAATAGATGCATGTGCCAAGATAGTATTAATTTCCCTTTGAATCAAGTTTTTATTGCTTAAGTACGTCTAGAAAAGTTGCTTTCTCATTTGATAATGCCTTAGGGATGTTTCAGAATTTTGTGTGATGAGTTTCAATGGTTAGAAGTTAAGTTTGGTACAAACTCTAGCTTAAAGTCTATGTAGATTTTTCATAACTTGTTAAATTCCGCAAAAGTTCTAATTTCAAGTTTATGGATTCGTTTTGATTGGCTAAATTGTTTAGAAATCTGGCATAGAGTATAGAAATGGTGTCATGATTTTATATGGCTCGAAACTATATGATTGGTGGGCTTTTGAAGCAAGTTTCGAAACCTGAATTTTCAGATTTCAGGCTTATCAGTCGACTGGTACAGTATCAGTCGACTGATACCCGTAAGCTGAGTTGGGCGAGGCAAGTTTCAATAAGTATTTTCTTACGAGTTTTTGAGAAAGAAAGTGTGACATGGTATCATGCATGACTATTTAAGTTAGAATATCATTCTTAGATAGATTAAAAAGAAAAAAAAAGATTTCCGCATTTTTAGTCGTGCATTAGAAGTCGAGAAGTAGACAAAAGTAACGATCCGTCTAAGGCAGAGAAGGCGGGTCGCTACACTTAGCCTTGGTGATCATTCTCCCACAGGCCACAGGACCCATGGCTTTTCGAATGAACTAGGGCGAATTGCCGTTCCGGCCCCTATATTCGACAGGCCCATAGAGCCCACAAACCCATCTCCTCCTGACGAGGTGCCAGGCTACACACAAGCTGACTCGGGATCATAGGATAATTAGTTGGATCTTATAAATTATTTTTATTAATTATCAAGATAAATCAAAATATTTCATAATGAACGATTCAGAAATTTAATGTTTCAAGATGCATGTGCAATTTAGAAGACCCTGACCAGTCCAAGTAGATATCAAATTTTATGGGGCTGGATCGATCACTCCAGATTCGTCTGCTATATCATCCAATATATTATATATTATATATATATATATATATATATATATATATTTTGTACCAGTCAAAGTAGATACAAAATTAGTGATGTAAGCTAGGGATACAAAAGTCATAGTCTCGCGTAGTCGTGAGTTTTCGCGCACCTAATTAACCGTCTCCGAAGAGGTAAAATTATATCGGATCATATGGATCAAAGTCCGACCCGTTATGAATCCTGATCTCGTCCCAAGCTCTCTATCTCCGTCTCTCTTTCTCGTGGACGGCGATCAAGGAGCGTCACCGAGCGGAGGAGACGATGAGTATTCATCTCTTTTTCCGCCTCCTCCAAGCATTTGATTTCTCATCGATCGTTCGGTTCGGAACGAGCTTTCTTTAAGAAGTTAGGTGGTTTGTAATCTCTCCACAAAACTAGGTTTAACGCTATGTTTTCCATCCGGATCTTTAGAAAGATTTGTTTTTTTTAGAAAGTATCCGTATCAGATGAAACCCGACGTCGGATTTTGGTAGGAATTGTTTGCCTACCTGTGCGATATACATCTTTGAAAGATGTTGGATCGGCGATTTGATAAATTCCTTGATAGAAACACGAAATTGGTACCGTTCTGATTGCAGCTCCTCAAAGATTCTTCCATTCTGTCCGTCTTGTTTTATGACGGGCATACGGCATTTGGGTTGGGGCTTTCCATTGGTTTTAAATGCTACATTGACAAATTTATTTCAGGTTGAAAATTATCCTATGCTTTTGTACTAGTAGAGAGGTTCAAACGTTGCCTGATAGTTAGCCAGAAGTATTTATGCTTTCCCCATTTATGTTTCCATCTTTTTAATTTTATTTCTACTGTTTTTTGCATATACAGGTGCTTGTTAAAGGTTTCTCATAATGGCTGGAAGCACACAGATCCGGACTAATAGTTCTGCCCTTATAGCTATGATCGCCGACGAGGTACACTTTTTTACCAGTTGATTAATGTGTTGTGTTCATTTATCAAATCTCTTCATGCTTTTAGATAACAATCGAATAATTAGGAAGGAGTAGGCAATAGCCAAATATCTAACAGATATGGTTGGACAATTTCCAAAGGCGAGTTTATATAAAGAATTTGAAACCGTTAGTAGTCCCCATGGGGTGCTCAGTTGGTTAGAGGGTGACAGATGTACTACAATGGGGCATGGATCAATTCCTGGTGAACGCATGTCTTAGGGAAAAAATTCCTCCCACCCCCTAACCATAACCACTTGGCGGTCAACTATAAGTTGACTCCTTAATTTACCTCCCTTCACGTAACCTAGGGACGGTCTGTGAGAGGTGCCTGGGATGAGCGTAATTTCCTTTTGCCACAATGAAGTCGTTAGTACTTGAGAAAGTGTTTAGGCATGCATTTCTTTGATTTTTGAGCACTTTTAACTTGTTATACTACAAAGTGGAGAAGTTATCTGTGAAAACACTTGCAATCTTATTGCATTTCTACTTCTGCTTGTTGTCTTGTGTTACCAAGTTGAAAGAGATGATATCTTTCTGCATTATAATGTCTTACAAAATTCCTACTAGCAAATATGTGCGTCAAAGGTTTCATCATTCCTCCTGTAATGTTTAATTTAGCATTATAAAATTGGCCCACTTCTGCAAATATGCTGTAGTTATTCTTGGTTTTGTTAAGTTATGGATGCCATGAAATAAGACAACCATTTACATCATATCAAGGCATTTAAAGGTCCATTCAATCACATTTTTGACCTTGCATGTGATCATAGCTTTTTTTTTTGTAAACAAAATTGGCACATGTTAAGGGATTGAACTAGAAAGCTCTTGGAATAACTGTTGTTTGTTTACTCTTGTGCTCCTCTTACATGATATTTCATTCCATAAGTATAAAGCCTAGTTCAACTAATGGAGTTCATGAATAATATGATGTGCACTTGTATATCATCTGTTGACATTCAAAAGTTCTAAACTTGCTGTTTTGATCAAATGCACTAATAATTATATTTCAGAAAGTTGCATTTGCCAAGTCTGCAAGATCACTATTATATCTAGTATTTTTTTTCCATCCAATCTGAATTTGTGACAGAACAACATGTTGCTAATCTATTAGTAATTATTGTGCCAATTAGTCATGGTATTATATCATTCTACACATTCTGCAAATTCAGATCTAAATGGATGGCATTTGTTGCTTCCATGTTAGGATACTGTCACTGGTTGTTTGCTTGCTGGTGTTGGGAACGTTGATATTCGGCGAAAAACAAATTACCTTATTGTGGACTCAAGTATGTTGGCAGATTAAGCAGATTGAAATTCTTTTTCTTTCATTTTGTTTTCTTCTGTCACTGTAGGACCTTCAAATGCAGGAATTTAACTTTTTATATTAGCCTATGATGATTCATAAATCTATTTTCTGCCATTTATGAATGATTGATATCCCAGTTATTTTTACCATGGGAACATTATTATCACCAATATGCAAGCTTCATTTGTGTATCTAAAATTAATTGAAAAACTAGATTGTCCAATCATTCAACTGTACCAATTGTGCCTGCTGAAACTCATGGTCTATAGAAAGTTGTATCAGTTAGAAGATCCAAGGGCCTCATATTTAACTGGTTTTTGAAAAGATGTTTTGACTATTAGCTTCTACTGATAGATTATGAACAATTCGCCAATATAGCTTCAGACTTGCAGCTGACAAGTCTTTGAGAATGTTTAAACCTAAAAACTAGGATATGGTGACTGTATCCTTGTAGCAAATCTTCAACTTTTCCAGTGTTGTGCATGCTCTGTAAAGTGTACCTCATAAAACTGCCCTTTTTCTTTGATCTACAAAATATCTATTTCTTTTACCTTCGATGCTATTTATTCCTTTGTCAACATTCTTGGAATCTTCATGTTCTTCTCTTATATCAGCAGTGTTTGTGGTTTGGTTGATAATCATTCTTTTGGTAATCGCGCATAAATCAAACTACATACTTGATCCCCTTCCCTTTTTTGTTTGCTTTCCTCATATTTTTTTCCCTCTTTTCTAGTTAACTAAATTAACATTCTGCTCTTAGATATCTTTGTTTGTTCTCGTAAATAATAAAGTTGCATTTGACCGATTTGCTTCAGAAACAACTGTGAAGGCAATAGAAGATGCATTTAAAGAGTTCACCTCAAGGGAGGACGTTGCTGTTGTTTTGATCAGCCAATATGTAAGTTGTTAAAGGTTTCCTGTGTTCATTTGTTCGTATATAAAACGTTCGATTCCATGAAAGATCAAATTAATATTCAACAAATAATGGAAATCAATCTCTTAAAAGAGTTTTTTTTTAATGCTGAAACTGTCCTATATGTTCTCAGTTCTCTGCTAGGTGTATTCTTTTGATCTATCCAAGGACTTGGATTGATATGGACACTTGTATTACTCAGTTTGTTCTCTGCTGATTTCAGATTGCGAACATGATCCGCTTCCTAGTCGACAGCTACAATAACCCCGTGCCCGCCATCTTGGAGATTCCATCGAAAGATCATCCGTACGACCCTGCTCATGATTCTGTTCTTTCTCGCGTGCGATATCTCTTCTCCGCGGAATCAGTAGCCTCAGGAAGACGCTGATCTCTTTCTCATTTCCATGCAACAGATCCATCGATCCATCTCTCCCGGTCTGCTTCTCTTCTTCCCTCCCTAGAGTTTAAGACTATTTTGTGTATAATAATCCTCCATTTTAACGGAGGAACAAACAAATTTTCTTCTGTCGATCTGGTGAAAACGTTTTGCTGACTGAATTATGATCCGTCACGCCTCTTAGGCAGTGTTTACTTGGATTGAAGATGAGGTGGAGTAGAGAAAGATCTACATAGTGATACAACTCCATTTTCCATCTGTAATCTTCTCTTTTATCTATAAACTTAGCTTTGATTATCACACGATAAATTTATAGAATTCTGCAAGGATTGAATTCCGGCGAAGTCGAAGATGGTTAGATGTGATTTTCTATTTTTTTTTCAATGGTACGGGACAATCGAGGGATAAATACAACTTTATAGTCGTGGGGCGAAAGGAAACACAAACATGCAATATTAGTGGAGATATTGTTTATCATTATCAAAGATTGAATAAAAATATAATAATAAAAAAGATATTTTTCGAAAATCTAAAACCTAATATTACTTCATGCATGGATCTATAATTCCAAAATTAATTAGAATATTTAGCAATGCTAAATCAAATGCTATATATATAAGTATGATCTCCTTAAAACTATTCAGGAAAATGTACGAAGATCAAATTTTTTAACTCAGTTTTCTTCTGATTCGAGGCACGGCATCTGGTTGAGATCGATCTCCGACTGCCCGGGCCTCGCCGGCGGCGGGGCTCCCCGGCTCGCGCTTCCATCGCAAGGTTGCGACGTGGCAGCTCGATGAGTAGCCTGCTGCGTTGCCGCTTCGTGGAGATGACGGCGTTGGTGACCGCCGAGCGCCTGCCCGCTCGAGAAGGTCAGGTTGCAGCTCTTGCACCGGTGCTCTGTCACAGCGGCCGCCGCCGCCGCCGCGTCGTTCTCCGCCTTCTTGAGGCCGTTACTAGTAGAGTTGTTAGTCTTTTCCGTCTTGTTGTGGCTGGCTCGGTGTCCGCCCAGAGCTTGGTGAGAAGAGAAGGTCTTGAAGCATGTGGTGCAGACGTATCGACGTCGGTCCTTCGCAGTAACCGACGAGGAGCTCTCCGCTGCCAGATCTTCAACCCTCGCCTTTTTGGACCTCCTGCAGCTCGCAATCGCCGTTACGTACTCATCCAGCTCGTCAAAATCGGATCTTGGGAGCTTCTTCCCGGCGGCCATGCAAGTCAAGATCGCGGCGGCGGCGGCGGCTACAGGGTCATCGCATCCTCCATCATCTTTGCTGCTCAAATCAAGCTCTTTCCGACCACCCTTCGCGGTCGGACGCTTCACCGGAGCTGGCGTCGGCGGCAGTGGCGGCGCAGCGCCGCGGTAGTCGCGCTCCGGGTGGCATCGCAAGTGTCCGAACAGGGCCTTGTCGGAAGGGAAGCTCTTCCCGCACTCAGGGCAGGCGGAGCTCTCCGCCGCCGCCGTTCGCTCCGCCACTGGTTCCGCCGCCTCTGCCGGTAGCGTCTTCTTCGTCAGGGGCTTGATTCGTATCCTGAGACGAGTAGCGCAGCTCTTCTCCTCCATGACTTCAGCTCCCATCAACGATCCCCTGCAAGAGATCTAGTGCACACAAACACAAACACAAACACAGAAGAGATCAAAGAAGCGGCCATGAACCGAAACCACCATTAATCTTAATTTCAGCTCGCGACATCGAAACAACACCTTCCGATCAGTTTCCGAAACTCCAAAAGCCGCAACAAATCCCACACCAAATCCTCCCACTCAATCCGCGCGAGCTTGGAGAACAATAACTGCGCAATAAAAACACACCGCGAAACCGAAACCCCAGCTCCGACAGCTAAAACCAAGGCGAAAGGAGCCGCCTTTCGCCACAGAATCGATCGCGAAGAAATATTAAGCTGCGATTCAGTGAAAAAGGAAGCTTTTTGAAAGGGAGAGACGAATCCAAAGACGAGGTTTTCATGCTCGAAATAGGGATAATTAATTAATTCTGAGCTCAGACGGCCGAACTGGTTCCGTCAGCTCACCTGATGGATCGAGCTGGGTTTCGAGGCCTCAGCTGGTGGCGCTCCTCCGCCTTCCCTTTTCCCGCTTCGGGAACGAGAGAGGAGACTGGCACGGCGGCGCCGGCGATTGAGTCGGTGCTGCGGCTTCCAACCTCCATGCGCGTTACTTACGCTTACGCGTGCGCTCCGTTTGTTTTGGAAACCCATCAAAGGCATGATCCGGAGCGATCCTGGCCATCCGATCGCCGCCAGGAGATCGCTTTCCATTAAATTAAAGATTTCGATTGGTTGAAATTGGAAAAATCTTTCCAAATTTGGCTCTTATTTCTTCCTTTAAATGCCCTTCCTTCCTACTATTTTATTGCCCTTCTATCAATTCTAAATGTCACTCAAATTTTACTTAAATTTTTTTTTGACTAATAAAAACTTGAAGGTTTAATATTTTCCATAAAAAGTTAAATAATACAAACTCCAATTTGTAATAGCTGGCTAGCTCATGTCGACACCTTAACTCGATCAATGAAATTTAATGTGAATGTTAGTGATCTCGGGCCAGTTTGCGTGTAGCCTGGCTCGGTCGCTTGGCGCCTAGTCAGAAGAAAGATGATTAGTAGGTTATAAGAGCCTATCGGATGGGTGTCAGTCAGACCTAGGCTCCTAAATTGACGAGGGGCGGCCCACGGTCGTTAGTATCAGGTTAAGCCCGAGTCGGGTGTGTATGCTCCAATACCCCTCCCCGTTTGGCTCCCCGCAGACGCGTAGCGGTCCACGCTCCGGGGATAAGCCCGAACCGGAGGGGGCGGTACTCAGTGCCCCAGTCGGCACCCTCATAGGCCCTCAGCCGGCCTCGGTACTCAGTATCCCAGTCGGCACCCTCATAGGCCCTCAGCCGATCTCGGTACTCAGTGCCCCAGTCGGTACCCTCATAGGCCCTCAGTCGGTCTCGTTACCCAGTGCCCCAGTCGGCACCCTCATAGGCCCTCAGTCGACCTCGGTATTCAGTGCCCCAGCCAGCACCTTCATAAGCTCTCAGCTGGCCTCATCACCCAGTGCCCCAGTCGGCACAACCACTCCCCGACACCAGACTACCAGAAGCTGTACAGGGTCGCCGCAGGACTGAAGCCATCCTGGCCCAAAGTGAAGGATATCCCGCCGAGGTATTGATCTTCCTGTCATAGCCTGTCTCCCCGTACCAAGACCACATACTCTGTTGTTAGGTCGAGCGGCGCCCAACGACGCCAAACCTTAAGTTGACAGCGCCCCTTTCCTTAATACAGCATGCGCTACTTTATCCTGTCACCTCTGGGCCTGCACTACATTATCCTCGCTATATGACAGCAGGTGGCAGGCGGGGCAGAGGTTGTCAGCTTCCCCGGCTATATAAGCCTCCTCACTCTGCATTTCTCAGGTAGGCGCGATAGTACAATTCCATACTATTCTATTGCTTTCTATCGTCATTGTCGTGTACTGACTTGACCGTCGGAGTGCCTGGCCAGGGACTTTTCCCGGCGGGTTCTAACGGTCTTTGTCTTGCAGGTTAGAGGCGATCCAGCTCGTTAAGCCACTTCACCGACCTCGTTCTCCCCGGAGGCTCACTCAGCTGTAGGGGCGTCCAACTCACTTCGCGATAGAATCAAATTTGGCGCTAGAAGGAGGGACACCAGCAGCCTGATCGGAAGTGGAGATGGTTGACCTTGACCAGGTAAACATGGATGTCTCTCGCGAGGAGTACGAGGTGCTCATGGCCACGCGAGCTCAGCAGAGGGCTTCGCAAAGGCCCTCACAAGCTGTCAGCCAAGGGCCTCAGGGCCCAGAGCCAGCTGCACGCCGGACTTCGGGAGGACAAGGCAGGCCTGCCAGGCCTGAGGGTGGCTCCGCACCTCCTCTTGTGGTCGTCCCTCGGGAACAAGGTGGCGAGACCCATTCGATGTCAGCAGAGGCCTCAGTTTCTAACCCGGTGCGTGGGAGACGACCGGACAAGGGAAAGGCTCCGGCTGACCCTGCTTCAACCATGCTGGTACGTAGTCCTTTTGCTCCCTGGATATTGGAGGACCCCGTACCTCGTCACCTTCGTTTCTTCACCGTCCCCGAGTATGTGGGAACCACGGATCCGGAGGAGCACTTGATGAAGTTCGATAACGCGGCCATGCTTCATCAATATCCAGAAGGCGTCAAGTGCTGAGCCTTCCTGACAACCCTCTCTGGTGCAGCCCAGAGGTGGTTCGACCGACTCCCAGAGGGGTCGATTATGAGCTTTAAGGAAATCAAAAGAGTGTTCCTGCAGCACTTCGCTAGAAGCCGACGGCACCACAAGACGAGTCTTAATTTGTTCGCTCTGAAGCAAGGGCCAAAAGAGACCCTCAAGGCCTACATCAAGAGGTTCAACGAGTTGGCGATGGACGTGCCAATTGTCACTCAGGAGGTCATGGTTAGCGCGCTCTCCCAGGGCTTGCAGGACGGGGAGTTTTTCTGCTCGTTGATCATGAAGCCCCCGAAGGACTTCGACAGCCTTCTTGGTAAGACTGTCAAATATATCAATGTAGAGGAGGCACAGGCTGCTTGCAGAAAGGAGGTGGCTGCCCTGGCACCTCCCCCCCAGTGCACGGTGCTATGCCCCCAGGAGGACCTATTCGTAGCCCACGCGGGCCCGTCGAGCATGCAGGTATGGAGCGGCGTCATGTGCAGCAGGTGGCCCAAGGGTGTTTCCCTGCCCGATGGAGGCCATACTGCACCTTCCACCAAAGCCACGGCCACGCAACAGAGGAGTGTCGTCAGGCTGGTCGGGGTCGAGCCCCTGCCCCCAGAGGACGAGGGCGACAAACAACTCCTGGACGAGGCGCTGGTCGGGGTGGCCCACAGGCTAACCCCGTGGCCGAAGAGCTGCGGGAAAACCCCCCAGCTGCCCGCAATCTATTCCCCTAAGGGAACCGAGAGGGGGATGAGGAGACGGAGGAAGAGCGGGCCAATTAGCAGAATGTCATCCGAGGAGGCGTGCATGTCATCTCGGGTGGACCGACGGGAGGAGACTCCCGCCGTGCTCGGAAGTCACAAGTGCGCCGACTGGAGATTCATCAAGTCGGCACTAGTCTGACCTAGGCGGAGGGACCACAAATCAGTTTCGGGCCCCAAGATCTGCAGGGGTTAGAAGTCCCTCACGATGACGCGCTGGTCATCACCGCCGTCATTGCCAACTATCAAGTCCACCGCACCATCGTGGACACTGGCAGCTCGGTCAATATACTCTACAAAAGAGTGTTTGACCAACTCCAGATTGAGAAGTCCCAGCTGGACCTGGTAGCGACCCCGTTGTTTGGCTTCACGGGGAACTCGGTACAACCTATCGGCCAGATCCGGCTAGCCATATCCTTGGGCGAGGAGCCGCTGAAGAGGACTCGGTGGTCCACCTTCTTGGTGGTGGATGCTCCTTCGTCCTACAACACCATTCTGGGTCGACCCGCCCTCAACGAGTTCCGGGCGGTCGCCTCCACTTTCTACCTGAAGGTTAAATTCCCAGTCGGGGATAAGGTAGGAGAAGTCCGGGGTGACCAGAAGGTGACCCGAAGGTGCTACGTGGATGACGTCCACATAAAGAGTCGCAAGGCTCCACGCCCCTTCCCTGATTGCAACATGGTTCAGGCTTCCCCTTGGTCCGAGTTGCATGAGGACAAAGAGGAGGTGCAACTCCTCCCTGAGCAGGAGGAATCCCGAGTCAAGATCGTCGCCGGACTGCCAGAGGAGCTGAAGGAGCCCCTGCTGGAATGCTTGGCTCGGAACCAAGATGTCTTCGCCTAGTCAGTCAAAGAGCTGAGAAGCGTCCGACCGGAGGTGGCGGAACACCGCCTCCACGTATATCCACATGCTCGGCCCGTGAAGCAGAGGAAGCGAGACTTCAGCACTGAGCAGAACAAGGCAATCCGAGCCGAAATCGAGAGGCTGACGGAGGCAGGGCACATCAGGGAGGTGCAATTCCCGGCTTGGTTGGCCAATGTGGTGCTAGTACCCAAGATGGACAATAAATGGCGAATCTGTATCGACTTTCGGGACCTCAACAAGGCCTACCCGAAGATTTCTATCCCTTGTCTCTGATCGATCAGATGGTGGACTCGACAGCTGACAGCGAGTTCATCTCCATGCTGGATGCTTACCAGGGGTATCATCAAGTACCCCTGGCCGCCGAAGATCAAGAGAAGGTTAGCTTCATCACGATAGACGGCACTTACTGCTACACCGTCATGCCGTTCGGGTTGAAGAACGCTGGAGCCACCTACCAGCGCATGATGAACAAAGTCTTCCGGTCCCAGATCGGGAGAAACGTGGAAGTATATGTGGACGACATCCTCATCAAGTCTGCTCGAGCTGAGGACTTGGTGGCAGATGTCGAGGAGACCTGCTAGACGCTGCGGAGGTACGAGCTCAAGCTGAACCCGGCCAAGTGCCTTTTTGGTGCTCGGAGGGGAAAATTCCTGGGATACATCGTGACCGAGCGGGGGATAGAAGCCAACCCTGGCAAGGTCAAAGCTCTACTGGATATGCCCCCGCCCAGAAATCTCCGTGAGGCACAGCGGCTCGCGGGGCGAATCACAACCCTGTCTCGGTTCATCTCCCGATCGGCATAACGAGGGTTACCTTTCTTCAAAACCCTCTGCAAGGCTACCAAATTCCAGTGGGACGCCGACTGTGACAAGGCGTTCGAAGAGTTGAAGGTCTATCTTGCTAAGCTGCCCGTGCTGGCGAAACTGGAGGTCGGGGAAACCTTGTATGTTTATTTGGCTGCGTCGGCTGACTCAGTCAGCATGGTGTTGGTTAAGCAGGAAGCGGCTGAGTAGTAGCCAGTGTACTTCTTCGCCCATTTACTGAAGGGAGCCGAGTGTCGCTATACAACACTCGAGAGATTGATGCATGTGTTGTTGCTGGGTGCTCGGAGGCTTCGTCCTTATTTCTTGGTGCACCCTATCATGGTATTGACGAACAACAACTTAGGCCGAGTGGCCTCAAATCCTGAAGCATCCGGGCGATTGATTAAGTGGACCACCGAGCTGAGCGAGTATGATATTCTGTACCAACCTCGACCAGCTATCAAAGCTCAGGCTCTAGCTGATTTCTTAAGTGAGCTGCATTCAGACGAAATTGAAGAGGCATGGCAGATCTATGTGGATGGATCGTCAGCTCGGTCGGGAAGTGGAATTGGTATCCTGATGGTCTCCCCGAGTGGAGAGAAAATGCACTTGTCTGTGCGGCTGGAGTATAAGGCCACAAATAACGAGGCAGAGTACGAGGCCCTCATATCTAGACTACAGGCTGCCAAGCATGTGGGGGCAGCCCGAGTGGTGCTCTACTCTGATTCCCAGCTGATTACCCAGCAAGTGGTCGGACGATTCGAGGTCAACAGTGAACGGCTGCAGGCCTTCATCGAAGCTTATGAGAAGCTAAAGGCTGAATTCAAAGAAGTGCAAGTAAGGAAGATCCCGCGGGAGGAGAACTTTAAGGCAGATGAATTGGCTAAGCTAGCCAGTTCAGTTGGCTCTTGGGTGCTTCCTCAGGCTGGTGGCTCGGCGTTGCTAATCATGCAGATAGAAAGACAAGCCGATTTGGAGTTGAAGTTTGATTGGCGAATCCCAATCATCACTTACCTCACGAGGGGAGTCTTGCCGGCCGACCAGGAGGAAGCTAGGTGGCTTAAGAAGCATGTGTCCAGATATACCATGGTCGGCGACGTCTTGTACAAAAGATCGTTTTCTCGACCTCTCCTCAAATACCTAAACGAAGAGGATGCTGATTATGTACTGAGGGAAATTCACTTGGGGATCTGTGGCAACCACGCGGGGGCTCGCGCAACAACTCGGAAGGCGATCATGTCAGGTTATTAGTGGCCGACCCTGCAGAAAGATGCCAATGAGCTGGTGGCCACCTGCCTATCTTGCTAGAAGCACCATTGTCTACCGCATCGACCTGCGGAGACATTAAAAGCATCGGCGGTCTCCTGCCCCTTTGACCAGTGGGGTATGGATATCGTGGGACCATTCCCAACTGCGGCTGCCCAGAAAAAGTATTTGCTGGTGGCCGTCGACTACTTCTCCAAGTGGGTAGAAGCTGAGGCTCTGTCACGCATCACTGAACTAGAGGTAATGAAGTTCTTGTGGCGGGACATACTGTGTCGGTATGGGATCCTGCACAAGCTCTTCTCTGACAACGGAAGACAGTTTCAGGGTCGGAGGATACAAGAGTCGTGCGCCAAATACGACATCAAGCAAGCATTCACCTCTGTGGCCTACCCTCAAAGCAATGGCCAAGCGGAAGTGGTCAATCGGGAGATCCTCAGAGGATTGAAGACTAAGCTCGACCACGTTGGCGGAACATGGGTAGAGGAGCTCCCGAGCATCCTGTGGGCCTTGAGGACCACAATCAAAGAAACAACCGGATGCACGCCTTTCCAGCTAGTCTATGGGAGTGAAGCAGTGATCGCTGTCGAGGTGGGGTGCGAATCGGATCGAAGGGCGGCCTATGATGAAGATAACTCAGAAAGGCGGTGCCTGGAGTTGGACCTAGTTAACAAAATCCGAGACAAAGCAACTGCTCGGATGTTCGCATACCGGCAGAAGATGAAACAGAAGTATGACCGGAAGGTGTTGCCGAGGGCATTTCAAGTGGGCGACCTTGTCTGGAAGCGAATCAAGCCCGTGGGAGACGTAAGCAAGCTGGAGCCGCAATGGGGAGGACCCTTCAAGATTGTGCAGAAACTCGCTTCGGGAGCTTATTACTTAGAGAATGAGAAGGGAAAAAGGTTGGATCGACCTTGGAGTGCGATCCACCTTCAGCCCTATCGGCCCGCTGAGTGAGAAATTATGATGTAAATGTAAAGCACGCATAACAGTGGAAGAGCATGGTCCTTACCCCGCTCGCAGATGTTCCAGACTCTCGAGCTAGTAGCCCGCAGCTCGGCTGCTCAGTAAGACGCGTGGCGTCCCACGCTCCCTGAGTCCTGCCCGACTGTGTGCGCTATTATCCTGCAGCTCGGCTGCTCAGTAAGACGCGTGGCGTTCCACGCACCCTGAGTCCTGCCCGACTGTGTGCGCTATTATCCCGCAGCTCGGCTGCTCAGTAAGATGCGTGGCGTTCTACGCTCCATGGGTATTGCCCGACTGTGTGTGCAATTATCCCGCAGCTCGGCTGCTCAGTAAGATGCGTGACGTCCCACACTCTCTGAGTCCTGCCCGACTGTGTGTGTTATTATCCCACAGCTCGGCTGCTCAGTAAGACGCGTGGCGTTCCACGCTCCCTGGGTCTTGCCCGACTGTGTGTGCAATTATCCCGCAGCTCGGCTGCTCAGTAAGACGCGTGGCGTCCCACGCTCCCTGAGTCCTGCCCGACTGTGTGCGCTCTTATCCCGCAGTTCGGCTGCTCAGTAAGACGCGTGGCGTTCCACGCTCCCTGTGTCTTGCCCGACTGTGTGTGCAATTATCCCGCAGCTCGGCTGCTCAGTAAGACGCGTGGAATTCCACGCTCCCCGAGTCTTGCCCGACTGTGTACACTATTATCCCGCAGCTCGGTTGCTCAGTAAGACGCGTGGCGTTCCACGCTCCCTGGGTCTTGCCCGACTGTGTGTGCAATTATCTCGTAGCTCGGCTGCTCAGTAAGACGCGTGGCGTCCCACGCTCCCTGAGTTCTGCCTGACTGTGTGCGCTTTTATCCCGCAGTTCGGCTACTCAGTAAGACACGTGACGTTCCACGATCCCTGGGTCTTGCCCGACTGTGTGTGCAATTATCCCACAGCTTGGCTGCTTAGTAAGACGCGTGGCGTCCCACGCTCTCTGAGTCCTGCCCGTCTGTGTGCGCTATTATCCCGCAGCTTGGCTGCTCAGTAAGACACGTGGCGTTCCACGCTCCCTGGGTCTTGCCCGACTGTGTGTGGAATTATCCCACAGCTCGGTTGCTCAGTAAGATGTGTGACGTCCCATGCTCCCTGAATCCTTCTTGACTGTGTGCGCTATTATCCCGCAGCTCGGTTGCTCAGTAAGATACGTGGCGTTCCATGCTCCCTGGGTCTTGCCCAACTATGTGTGGAATTATCCCGCAGCTCGACTGCTCAGTAAGACGCGTGGCGTTCCACGCTCCCTGAGTCCTGCTCGACTGTGTGCGCTATTATCCCGTAGCTCGGCTACTCAGTAAGACACGTGGCGTCCCACGCTCCCTGAGTCCTGCCCGATTGTGTTTGCTACTTATCCCGCGGATCGGCTGCTCAGTAAGACGCGTGGTGTCCCACACTCCCTGAGTCCTGCCCGACCGTGTGCTCCAACTCTTGCCTCGCCAGCAAGTTATAAGTGGACCAACTTCCACGCCCCACTCGGCTCAGTGTCTCCGATCGGACGCGTGGCGGCCCACGCTCCTGAGAATCGGCCTGAGTCAGTGGTCAGACGCTCATCTTCTAATAAGTCAAGTTCATCTCTCGGCTTAGCCCTCATCCAGGCGTGTGGCGACCCGCGTTCCTTAAGTATTACTCGACCGAGCATACGAAACTCTCGAAATCCTAAGGCAAGAGCATCTCTCAAACATCTCCCTAGCTTGGTTGCCTCCTAAGCGGGGCCCGAGTGAAAGCAACACGACAAGTCCTCACGAGGTTCATGACTCGGCAATGGCGTTACGAATGGCCCAGGCCGACAGTTTCGTTAACACCTATGCACTCTCCAAACACTGAATCACTCGCTGTTGCCCGAGTTGTCGGTCTACTTAAAAGGTGTTTTACACCGACAACTGCAAAGTATGAAATATACCGGCCCGAGTGGCAAACACGGGTAGAAGACTTTATAACCGCGGAGCCCGTAGAAATGCGCCAGGACTTAAACCTAAGTAGGAGAATCCTCAGTCGGGTTAATAGCGCTGATCGGATTCTTAACACATAAGCATCACAATAACGAGGAGTAAAGAAAAGTCGGCATTCTCATTATCAGAAAGTATTACTAAATAGAGGCCTAGCCCCTCTTCCGCAAAGGAAAATCTCTCAGTGACAACTGCTCCCAGCTCAGGGAGCTCGGCCGGTCTTCTTCGAGAACTTGCCCGGGAGCAAAGAGTCGGTATAGCCTTTGAGGCGCTGCATGCGCCGCTGAATGGCCTTCAATATGGATGTTTGGACTTCGTGTCTTTGTCGAAGCTTACCGAGTTCCGCAGCACAGGCAGCCCGTTCCTCCTCTTTGGCCTTCAGGTCGGCCCGCAAGGCAGAGATGATGTGGTGTGCCTCAAAAAGTTACTCCTTGAGCATAGCCAACTCCTCAGAATTCCAAACTGACCGCACTGACTGTTGAAAAGGGAGGCAAGAGTCAGAATCAAAGGAAAGAAAAACAAAATTAACATCTTTCATGAATTGAGGTTTCTTGGGTCGGCCTAGGTGCTCTGCCTGAGCACAGTTTCCGGGCTCCTGCCCGAGCAGAGTTTCCCGACTCTCAGCTGGACGGGGCTTCAGACTTCCTGTCCAAACCGCTCCTCAAACACGAGTCACTTGCTAGTGCTCCGTGAGGGGTGGCATTCAGAGAGACTGGCCCAAGAAAGCCAACAGCAGCATCATCACCAACGGAGGCCCGTATTCTGGGAGAGGTTGGTGTGAATGCCCTCAAAGAGCCACCCCGGACTGGCATTGGCTGAGATAGGGGATATTTGATAGTAACCCTTCCAGCATTAGTCGAGCCAGTATTGCCAGCCGGTCGGCGTACGAAACCACTCTGGGTCAAATGGCGGGGAACAGTATGGACACCTCCCTTCGGATCCCCCGCTGGGGCGAACGTCCAAACCCTCCTCGACGAAGTAGAAGAAGAGGGAGCCCCGGGAGTTGCAGCGCTTGGGGAGACTGCCCTTGTCGGAGGAGGGCAAACATTAACTCCCTTAGCAAAAGAAGGCACCAGAGGGGAGCTCCCCGACTGAGGAGGGGCAAACTCGCGAGTCGGCAGAGAGAGAGATACCTCGGGGCCAGGCGGAGGATGGGCGTGCCCCGGAAGAGAGGTCACACGGGAAGACGATGGTGCCGTGGCAGTAGCTTTTGCAGGAGCCGGCACCTTGGCTCGCTTCGCTCGGCGGGGAGGAGCGGAAGTACCATATGAAGATGAAAAGATAGCCGAACGAAGCATATGACGACGAGCTTCCAAGGGTAAGTCATCCACACCAGAGACCCCCAGGCTGGAAGCCAGTCCTTTTTTCATCGGTCCCTTCCCCTTACGATAAATATCTTTGCGGGGGGAAACGGTGCACATGAATACCCTCATCGGGGGCGGAGAGTCTGAAGGAAGCGTCATTTCAAGATGTTCCCGATCCACGTCCTCTGAAGAAGAGAAGTAAGAATCATCCAGAAGGTGTAAAGTATTTTCAAAGAAAACAGTTCCTCGGAGGAGTCGGTAGACATGCTGAAAGATGGCTGCAAAATTAGCAGGGATTTCGGTCTCGCTAGGGTTGAGGTTGAAAGCGGCGTTGGTAGTCACCGTCTATATATAGGAGAAGGCAAACCATCTCGGCCGTTCGCAGAAGGCCTCAGGAAATCGCAAGATCGAACGGTCGCGCTCGGTCACATCGCGGGAAAATGTTGAGAGGCATTAAAGCAAGAGTAAATGGACGAGAGCTGCTCGTTGCCTGAGGTACTCATGACTGATGATAGACATTTCGATGCCCGATGAGTCACGTCACCGTTGATACATTCAATTACTCGTTAAGGCGAGTGTCAGAAATTGAGATACGAATCGCCCCGATGGGACGGGCATAGAGAAACCTTCATAAACGGGCCATCTCCCGCAAATTCCTTGGTTAAGGCCCCGGTCGGCCGCGTGGCGATCCACGCTCCTCGGGTGTCGCCTTAGCCAAGCGGCTGAACCTTCATGAACGGGTCATCTCCCATAAATCCCTTAGTTCAGGTCCCGGCTGGCCGCGGGGCAAGCCACGCTCCCCGGGTTTTAGCCTAACCAAGTGGTCGAACCTTGCAAGCGGGTTAGCCCGTGCAAGTCCCTTGGTTCAGTGGTTCCTATGACAAAGAAGCATCCCGAGCCGAGCGCTCCTGCTGATGATCCTTGGGATCGCTAACACTTGACAAAGGGAGCAAGCTTGAGAGGCTTGAAGGGGGAGGGAAATGTTACAATCGGCAAGGTGAAGAGGTTACATGACTAGGAACCAATAGCCCTTACAAGTGCACAAAGAAGAAAGACAAAAATACAGGAGGCCTGGCCTTCACTTGAATGGCTCATCGGTCATGTTAGGTAAGTCCTTACACATGTCCTCAAGTCGCACCGCTGTGAGAGGCAGATCGGGAAGCAGATATCCGCCAAGCCTGAGTCGGCGGACGATGTTAATTCCCTGTGGCATCATTACATCCATGAACCGTTCGGCGATTTCAGTCATATGGGTCGGGGCGTTGATGCACTCGAGTCTATACTTTTCCAACCTGGAGTCTTCGGTTTCCTTGTAGGATCGGAGTTCCGTTAGCTCCGATCTAGCTACCTCCCACTCGGAGTGTTCGGTTTCCCTACGGGAGCGAAACTCCATCAGCTCTGATCTAGTTGCCTCCCACTCGGACTTCTCTCGAGATAGCTGCTCGAGCTCCTCCTTCTGACCTTGTAACAATCGGTCCTTGGAGGAGAGCTCCGCGGACAGCTCCGCTATCCTTTGTGATTGGGCCAGGACCTCAGTGTCTCTGGTCTCCAGCTAGGCCCGAAGGGCGTCGGTGGCAGTGGACACCTTCTGAAGTTCAGACTTTGCCTGGTCCGACTTGGCCTGAGCCTTCGCCTGAAGGGCTCGCGCTTTCTGCTCGGCGTGCTTCAGGGTGGGAAGTCAGATGTTCGTCTGGGACGTGGCCTGCTGCGCCGTATCAACTTGGTCGCGTGCCGTCTCAAGTTGCTCGGCAGACTGAGCCAATCGATCTTGCAGAGCCCAAACCTTAGCCCGCAGGTGGTACACCGTGGGCTCGTCGGCAACTAGCTGAGAGTGCGCCAGTTGAGTCTTCAGACGTTCCACTTCCCTCTCGACTTTAGCCCGAGTCGAGTTCTGGGCCAGAAAAGACATAGAGAAGCCGTGGTAGTTGTTGGATCGAGAGAACCGATAGAGGGGGGGGTGAATATCGGAAAACGTTCGGATTTAAGATAGAGAATTTGCACAGCGGAAGATTAAAACATACAACGCAAACACAGTTATTTTTTACTTGGTTCGGAGCCTAGGTCGACTCCTACTCCAAGGCCCACGATCATTGATCATTTACTTTGGGCAATTCTATATGAGGCGCAAAAGCAGTTTACAATATTTGAATTACAAATGTAGCAAGTTAAACTTTTAAAACAAGAAGCTCTTCTTTTACCGACGTCCGATGTAGGTTGTCTTTTTCCGGAGCAGCGGGACGTCGTCGGCTCGAGTTGGGAGGTTTTCGGAGCGAGGCGCGAGAACAGAAGAGCGTAGAAGCATTGAATCAAGTGTTGCTTTGAGCCTTGGGGCCGAGGGTCCTTTATATAGCCCTGGGGGCGCCCGGAACGTCGGGGGCGCCCCCCCCCCCCACGTGTCGGTTGATCCGGTAGTTGCTCGGTCAACTTCTGATCCCTTTACATTCGGGATCAGCTTTGATCGGGGCGCCCGTATTGACCGGGTCAAACTTTCATCTGTTGGTTTCGAGGGGAGCTGCTTCGGTAGTTGGCGCTGGGGGCGCCCGTAGCGCTGGGGGCGCCCGGAGCGCTGGGGGCGCTCGGGAGCAGCGGGGGCGCCCGGGAGATGAGCTGTCGAAGCCTGCTCTTGTTTTATGTGTTTTGTGTTCACCTTGGGGGCGCACGGGACACTCCGGGCGCCCTGGTCAGTTGTTGCCTCATTCCTTTGAGGCTCTCTGAGCTGCAGACACTCGTTCCTTCGGTCCTGCATCCAGGGTTAGTCCAAAACACCATAAAACAATAAAATATTAGTTTATACAGCCTTAGCTGTCTTGGTTCTGACTTTGGGTCTCCAAAATGGAGCCCTAGGTCGAACCGACGCCTACTGTTCCCTCGACGGGGAACGCGTCCTCACCTACTCCTCTCGGGAGAATTTACTTGATGCCAACCGTTCCTCTGGTTGGACTTTTGCCTAGCGGTCCTTCGCCAGGTCTTGAGTACCAAGCTGCCCTTCGCCTGGTGCCTAGCAGTCCTTCGCTAGGGCTTTGTATCCTGGCATTCCTTCGCCAGGTGCCTAGCGAAGGGCAGCCCCTCGCTAGGACTTTGTTTCCTGGCAACCCTTCGCCAGGTGCCTAGCAGCCCTTCGCTAGGACTTTTCCTGCACACTTGAGTAACATTGTTAGATCACCAATAAACTTAACTTTGAATCCTTTGCCAATATCAAAACAAGGTTCGATATGGTGCTTCCTACACCAACAATCTCCCCCTTTTTGATTTATGGCAACACAATTCAAAGTTAAGTTAAAAACTTATAACAGTTAATAATAGAAGATAAAAACACAATGAAGTATGAACGGAGTATGAACAGAATAGATTTTAAAAAATTCTTTATTTCTCATACTCCCCCTAAAACCCTGAATTCTTATGTTAAAACACTTAACTTTGACCTTTTCTCCCCCTTTGACATATATCAAAAACAAAACATGGGTGAACAGGGTAAAATTTTCAGAAGTTTTGCAAACCTAAATTTTGTTAAAAAAAACTTTTACTTACAAGGCTTTGCAAAAAAAGATTTTTACTTAGGCAAAATTTTGAAGGCAAATTTCCCAAAAAAAATTTGTTTACCAAAATTTTTTGCACACTTAGAAATATTTGTTTGGAAACACTTTGTGCATTTTGAAAAACAAGATTTGGACAAGTTTTTTTTTTCACCAAAAAAACTTTACATAGAAATATTTGCCAAAATTTTTAACCAGTTTTTGCTCAACCAAATTTTGTTTACTAAGAAGAATTTTATTTAGGAAAAAACATGCACTTAAAAATAATTTTGCAACACTTAGAAATGCTTAGAAATTTTTGAAAGCAATTTTTTTTTTAAAATTAACAAAATTTCCTTTCTCTCCCCCTTAATGAGAAATTCTTTTCCTTATGTTTTAGATCATTTCTAAGTTCAGTTTTGAAATGAATATTTTGAAAAACTTCTGAGTATCACACAGGAAATTCTAAGTTAAAAGCAACTCGAAGTTTTCAATTAAGTTTCTTTGAAAAGGGAAAAAGTTTAAGGAAGAATTTAATTTCTACTCTCCCCCTTAGCCATATATCAATAAAGAACTCTTGAAAAATATATTTTGAAAAACATTTAAAATTTATGTATCAGAGCTCATGAGTTTTGAAAACATAAAAATACTTAGTATAATTCTTGAAAGCATAGCTAAAAGCTTAAATTTCCAGATTAAATCCATTTTGAAGAGTATTATGCAGTAAAAAAAATATTTTGTATTTGTAAGAAAGTGTTTAAAAAAAATTTTCCTTAAAAAAAATTTAGAAAAGATTTTTCAAGTACTTTTGAGATAAAGTATGATTTGAAACACATAAGTACTTTTAGAAAAGTATTAGACTTTGAAAGATATGAGTATTTTTGAAAAGTATTAGACTTTGAAAAGTATAAGTAATTTTATGAAAAGTAATTTTTGAAAAGTATTAGACTTTGAAAACATAATATTTTACTTGACTAGGTTTCTTTTCCAGTCTGACACAATCCTAGGAAACTTTGTTAACTACAAGGACATTTCCCTAAGTGTCCTGGAAATTCTCCAACTCAAGTAAATTCTATTTCCAAAAGAATTTTGATAATAAAAAATGATAGTACTTTGAAAGTATATGCTAGTACATTTTGAAACATGTATGACCTTTTGAAGACACAATATTTTGCTTGACTTGATTTATTTTCCAGTCTGACACAATCCTAGGAAACCTTGTTGACTACAAGGACATTTTCCTAAGTGTCCTGAAAAATTTTCAACCTAAGTAAATATAAAAAGTAACTTCATAAGCCACAAGAATTTTGAAAAATAAAATAATAGTATTTTGAAAGAAAAATTATTTAAGTTTTCAAGAGGATTTTAAACTTGCAGTGCATGAAAACACATAATTTTGAAAATGTTCAATAATTCTTTTAATTTGATCTCCCCCTAAACTTGACCCAGTCCTAGGAAGCTTGTTGACTACAAGCGATCTTCCTCTGAGTTTTAGGGTTTGATTTAAATTATAAGAATTATCTAATAACTTCAAAACAAATAATTACCAACAAAAATATTTCAAAAATTCTTCTTTTGACTCAAACTCCCCCTAAATTTGACACATCCTAAGAGTCCTTGTAGATCATGAAGTAGACCTTCCTCTGTGTCTTTAGGGTTTATTAAAATCAAAAGAATAATTTTGAATAACCTTCTAAGTATGATAATTTTCAAGGAGACACATTTTTGAAAACAAAACTTGAAATGATAACATAGTTTTTGAAAAATAGTTTGAAATGATGATAATTTTTCAAACAGATACCAGAATACGAAGGTTTTTGAATCAATTTTTGAAAACCTTATCGAGATGATAATAAGATTTAGAGCATAAGGTTTTTTTTTAATTTAAATTTTTCGAAAAATATTAAAAGAAACTCCCCCTGTATCCGACACAGTCTGACTTTTATCTAAGTTGCTTAAGGGGTTCAGTGTTGAGCAGGTTTGACTATGTTGACTAGGGTTGACTGTTTTGACTCAGTTAAACAACCCCCTAGATTATATTTAAAACGAGTCTATTGAGATATTTCACATGAAATTTCATATTAAAAAAACGTTAGAATTGAAAGAGTTGGGTACCATAAACTGAATTAATTTGAAAAATAGAGATAATTTTGAATAACTTTTGAAAACATTTTTTTATTTAAAAGGATAGTGAATTATGCTTTTAGGTCCTAGATGTCTCACCCAGTTCTACGTGGTCAAACATGTTAACCTTATGGGTTGTGTGAGACAAATATTTTAATTTTGAAGATAAATGATTGACAATAATTAAATTGAATTTTTAGAATTAATTAAGAATAATTAAGTTTAATTTGAGAATAATTAATCAAGAATAATTAAGTTGAATTTTGAGAAAGTTAGTTGGGTTGGACTCAACTTTTAGGTCCTAAGCATCTCACTCATTTCTAAGTGACAAAACAGGATATCCTTAACTGTTTTGTGAGATGCATTAATTTTATCTTTGATGTTAACACTATGATTTAATTGAAGCTTGTGTTAGATTCGAGTTTAACAAATAATAATTTAAAAGTGAGTTTCGATAATTGGCTTCCAGGTCTTAGCGAGGCACAGAGGCCTTCTTTGGCCGTAGCCTTATTGGATCAACAACCCTTTCCTAGACAAAGCCATTTAAAGAAAGATCATTTTCAAATCATTGTTTGAGACACTCTGGTCTAACTAGCTTAGGATTCGGAGAGGTAGCTTCGGCTAGTTCCACCGGACTAAAAAGACCAAATAATGTACTCCTTACCCTACTTGATTCCTTAGTCAGGCTTCCCTAACGTACTATCATCAAACCTTGTCCTAATACTAGGTTGTTCAAGTTTCAATTAATCAGGTTAGTCCTTAAACTAACCAATCCTAATTTTTAAGCAAAAAAAAAACAATATACAATTAAAGCAAACAAAAAAAAAATTGATCTAAGTTACATCATAATCGAAATAAAACTTTGATTTGTTAAAATCAGCATGGTTGTGAATTAAATTTTCTGACATATTAAACTTAACTAATTTGTATGAATTAATTACGTCCTTTGAGGTAAATATTAGATTTTCAAATATCGTAAATTTACCTTTTGATTCCCGGTTGGGAATCTCCCCCTTGATACTTGCTGTTTTTAGCATCTTGTAGTGAGCCATCCGAACCAGCTTCCGATCATCCCCTTTTTTGTCGTTAAATTCTGAGTCTGAGTTAGACTCAGGTATTGGTTGAGGCCCCTTTTGCAGTTCTCTTGGAGTTTTTCCTGCAATAGAAACTATACCTTCCTCGACCATTGCAATATCAGCTTGACTATTTAATCTTAATTCAAAAAGTGATTCAAAATTAATTACCGATTTTATCTCAGAAAACTCGTCGTTTTACTCTGGTTTGATTTCGACGTCAGGTGTCGAGTCTGTCTCAGCTACTTGTTCTTGAGCTTTTAAGATCTCAACATCGGAGCTCTCTTCGTGTAGATTGATTAGCTTTTCCCACATCTCCTTGGCACAGTTGAAGGATCCGACCCGCTTCAGTTCTTCTTTGGTCAGGTCGCATTGTAAGATTGTTGTTGCCCTGGCATCAGTCTCGATCTTCCTCAGAGTTGGTTCGTCCAATTTGTCCCAGGCGATCGATGATCCATCTTCTGTGGGGAGGGAGAACCTTGTTTGGATGATCATCCATATGTCCATATGGGCCTTCAAATGGAACTCCATTAGACTTCTCCAGGAATTGAAGTTCTCGCCGGAGAATAGCGGTGGACGGGCACTGTTCCATTCTAGGTTGGCCATTTAGTTTAACCTCGTACAGAAAAGAAGTAACAAAAATATACCAAGACTTGGTCTTGGATTAGTAGTGCGGGAGAAGGGAAAAATAGCTCAAAATAAATGTTGCACGAATTTCGAGGCAGAATAATAATAAAATAATAAAAACAATTTATGACAAATTTTGAAAATATTAATTTTGTCAATTCTAATTAATGATGAAAAATTAAAAATTTAATGTAAAAAAAATTTGCTCGAATTAAGGTAGCACGAATTTCGAGAAAAATATTAAAATAATAATAAAAAAGTTTATGACAAATTTTCAAAAATTGTTCGTTTTATCAATTTTGAGTTATAGTGAAAAAATGAGAATTCAAAATTGAAAAAGGCGTAAGAATATTTTAAATCCGCCTACAAATATTATTTATTTGAAAATAAAATGCGAAAAATCCGAAAAATTCCCAAAGTGGTGGTTGCACCAAGTTTGAGCTTCCCCGCTCTGATACCACTTGTTGGATCGAGAGAACCGATAGAGGGGGGGTGAATATCGGAAAACGTTCGGATTTAAGATAGAGAATTTGCACAGCGGAAGATTAAAACATACAACGCAAACACAGTTATTTTTTACTTAGTTCGGAGCCTAGGTCGACTCCTACTCCAAGGCCCACGATCGTTGATCATTTACTTTGGACAATTCTATATGAGGCGCAAAAGCAGTTTACAATATTTGAATTACAAATGTAGCAAGTGCCCGGAACGTCGGGGGCGCCCCCCCCCACGTGTCGGTTGATCCGGTAGTTGCTCGGTCAGCTTCTGATCCCTTTACATTCGGGATCAGCTTTGACCGGGGCGCCCGGAGCGCTCGGGGCGCCCGTATTGACCGGGTCAAACTTTCATCTGTTGGCTTCGAGGGGAGCTGCTTCGGTAGTTGGCGCTGGGGGCGCCCGGGAGCAGCGGGGGCGCCCGGGAGCACGGGGCGCCCGGGAGATGAGCTGTCGAAGCCTGCTCTTGTTTTATGTGTTTTGTGTTCACCTTGGGGGCGCCCGGGACACTCCGGGCGCCCTGGTCAGCTGTTGCCTCATTCCTTTGAGGCTCTCTGAGCTGTAGACACTCGTTCCTTCGGTCCTGCATCCAGGGTTAGTCCAAAACACTATAAAACAATAAAATATTAGTTTATACAGCCTTAGCTGTCTTGGTTCTGACCTTGGGTCTCCAAAATGGAGCCCTAGGTTGAACCGACGCCTACTGTTCCCTCGACGGGGAACGCGTCCTCACCTACTCCTCTCAGGAGAATTTACCTGATGCCAACCGTTCCTCTGGTTGGACTTTTGCCTAGCGGTCCTTCACCAGGTCTTGAGTACCAAGCTGCCCTTCGCCTGGTGCCTAGCAGTCCTTCGCTAGGGCTTTGTATCCTGACATTCCTTCGCCAGGTGCCTAGCGAAGGGCAGCCCTTCGCTAGGACTTTGTTTCATGGCAGCCCTTCGCCAGGTGCCTAGCAGCCCTTCGCTAGGACTTTGTTTCCTGGCAGCCCTTCGCCAGGTGCCTAGCAGCCCTTCGCTAGGACTTTTCCTGCACACTTGAGTAACATTGTTAGATCACCAATAAACTTAACTTTGAATCCTTTGCCAATATCAAAACAAGGTTCGATATGGTGCTTCCTGCACCAACAGTAGTCTCCTATGAACTGCAAAAGGAATATCGGTCTCAGGGATAATAGACGGAATGTTCGACAGAGGATCCGGTCCGTCTGGACGTACTTGGGTAGCCTTAAGGAAAAAGGCATCAGCTCTGTTACCAGAGCCTCGGAAGTAAGACTCCTCGAGCTCCTGAGCATAGCGGTCAGCTACTGACCCATACAAGCGAAGGTCCTGATGCCGATCGGGTAGCTCGCCCGGGGGCATCTTCAAGTGACGATTAGACCGAGTGGGCACCAAAAGGTGCATCATCGGATCCTCAGTCGGATCCTCAGCAGAGGGAGTTCCCGATCTATCGGGCATCAACGCACCGGAGGCGTTGGAGGAAGCAGAAGGGTCGGCGGACGATGCGGTGATGGGAGGATCGGCCGCGGCATCAATGTGGGGGTCAATGGCAGGTGTAATTGCGGGCAGGCGAACGGTGGAGTCGTCAACAAGTGTAACGGCAAGAGGATCAGCAATCGGAGCCACGAAAGGTATGATGGCCATGGAGGCAGAAGGAGCTCCCGAGTTGGGAGCTGCTCTCTTTTTATTTTTCTTCTGTTCCAGACATTTGCTGGAATAAGGGTGGGACGAGCCCCCTGTCGGGGAAGATGCTCGTTGACGCTTGGAAGAAACGCGCGGTCTGGTGGCTGTAGGTGGGGCGGTTTCGGAGGCAACAAGAACTGACTCCGGTACAGTCGGAGTCGGGTTTGCCGAGACGTCCTCCGCCAAAGCGCCTCCTCTAGCAGCCAGCACGGAGGCGACCCGAGTCTGTAGCTCGGCCTTATCCAGCCTGAAGCCTTCCCGCAAAGCCGTGGACAACAGCAGGGAAACTGAGAAAATAAAGTAGGCTCAAGCGCGAGTAAGAGGCAGGCGGGGAGAGTGGAGAGCATGGCAAGACTTACCGACTACAGACAGTGAAGGGACCGGATTAGGGCTAAGACCGAAGGTGGAAAGAATCCCCTCCTTTAGCAGGAGGCCACCATGGAAGTGCCTGTCCTCTAGCTCGGTGGTGACATTCAGGTAGGCTGCGGAGGTACGATAGTGTCTGGGGAGGGTCTCGGAAACGGGGAGTCCCTCGACCCAAGTGGTGGGCCAGCTCGGGGCTGAGATGGGCTCAACGAAGAAGTAGCGCTCCTTCCATCCCTTGTTCGAAGTGGGGAGGTTCAGGAGGAAGGAAGCCTTGGCTCGAGCTTGGAAGAAGAAGTCGCCCGCTTCTTGCTGTTTGGGGTAGAAGAGGTAATGGAAATTTTCCGGTTCCAGGGGAATACGGAATAATGAAAAAACGATGACAGAGCCGCACATTAGACGTATGGCGTTGGGGGCTAGCTAGGTAAGGGAATTTGGAAGTAGTTGCAGACGACGGAAAGGAAAGGATGAACGGGGAAGCGGAGACTAGCCTGTAGATGGTCTCGAGACAAAGCAATGTAGCCCAAGGGGGCGGAGTCCGGTCGATCGTGCGATTCAGGCAGGCGTAGCTGGTGGTCGGTAGGCATTAAGAAATCCAATTGTATTTGGTCCAGGTCGTGGGCAGTAAGGGTAGTTGTCATAGTGGAATACCAGGGCCGAGAAGGAGATGGGGACGAGGATGAAGAGGCCATCGGATAAGAAGGAGACAGGAAGCTAACCGGTGGAAGAAGTCACCAGAGGAGAGTCGAGGAGGAGCAACTGTCGAAGCCCTAGTGACACGCAAGGTGGCGGAGAACTACGAGGAGTTTTGAACACAGGAAGAAGAACAAACAGGCGAAAGGCTTACTTATGGGAACGGGCGAGGAACGCGAAGCGTTCAATGAGGAACCGGGAGAAACGTGTGATCCCGCCAGAGCCATCTGATCGGGCTCGGGTAATGTGTGTGAGAGAGCAGAGGGCGTAGGGGCGCGGGTCTCGTGCCATGCAGGCAGCAATCAATAAGAAGATACGCTCGGTTTCCGAGGGGTGCGCCAGGCTCGAGCCAGAGTTGGGGTCCAGTCAGTCGGACTACATGCCTCCTTCGACTAGACTTGAGGGAGATGCTTATGATCCCGTGCCAGTTTGCGTGTAGCCTGGCCCGACCGCCTAGCGCCTAGTCAGAAGAAAGGTGGTTAGTGGGCTATAAGGGCCCGTCAGATGAGTGTCAGTCAGACCCAAGCCCCTAAATTGACGAGGGGCGGCCCATGGTCGTTAGTATCAGGTTAAGCCCGAGTCGGGTGTGTATGCTCCAATACCCCTCCCCGTTTGGCTCCCCGCAGACACGTGGTGGTCCACGCTCCGGGGATAAGCCCGAACCGGAGGGGGCGGTACTCAGTGCCCCAGTCGGCACCCTCATAGGCCCTCAGCCGGCCTCAGTACTCAGTGCCCCAATCGGCACCCTCATAGGCCCTCAACCGGCCTTGTTACCCAGTGCCCCAGTCGGCGCCCTCATAGGCCCTCAGTCGGCACCCTCATAAGCCCTCAGTCGACCTCGGTACTCAGTGCCCCAGCCGGCACCTTCATAGGCCCTCAGCCGACCTCATCACCCAGCGCCCCAGTCTGCACAACCACTCCCTGATACCAGACTACCAGAAGCTGTACGAGGTCGGCGCAGGACTGAAGCCATCCTGGCCCAAAGTGACGGATATCCCGCCGAGGTATTGATCTTCCTTCCATAGCCTATCTCCCCGTACCAAGACCACATACTCTGTTGTCAGGTCGAGCGGCGCCCAACGACACCAAACCTTAAGTTGACGGCGCCCCTTTCCTTAATACAGCATTCGCTACTTTATCCTGCCACCTCTGGGCCTGCACTACATTATCCTCGCTATATGACAGCAGGTGGCAGGCGGGGCAGAGACTGTCAGCTTCCCCGACTATATAAGTCTCCTCACTCTGCATTTCTCAGGTACTCGCGATAGTACAATTCCATACTGTTCTATTGCTTTCTATCGCCACCGTCGTGTACTGACTTGACCATCGGAGTGCCTGGCCGGAGATTTTTCCCGACGGATTCTAACGGTCTTTGTCTTGCAGGTTAGAGGCGATCCAGCTCGTTAAGCCACTTCACCGACCTCGCTCTCCCCAGAGGCTCACTCAACTGTAGGGGCGTCCAACTCACTTCGCGACAGGATCAATTAGATTTGAAAATTGTAATTTAGGAGTGGTAATGAAATTTCAATTTTACTTTTCCATCTTAAAATTTGTACTACTATAGAATCTACTTGGAAGATCTAATTCCGGAGAATCTATGGTTTGTCAAAGTCAAACGACGGGGAGAGAATCTATGGTCATTCAAAGTCAAACGATTTGATCAAATGAATCCAACAGTTCTAGTGGACCAAATGGGCTAACAAACCAAACAGGAAGCTCAACGAGACAGGCTAAGTGTGGCTAAGCCGAATCGATCAAATGAGTCGGGTAATTCTAGCGGACCAAATGATGGGCTTACAATCTGAGCAGACTAAGTTGGACATGACAAGCTAAATGTGTCTGAGCATTCACCTGATGGGTCAAACCGATCGAACAAGTCAAGTGAGTCGAACAAACCAAACACACCATTGAAAATAGATGCATTCTACATTCTTGGAACGTATCATTTCAAGAAATTCAATGGCCAAACTCCACAGAAGACAACTGACTGTTCAAGCATCGCAAAACTACCTTAACGAGGCGACGAGCTATCCTTACATAAGAGTCAGCTTCCTCAGCGAAGCCATACAATTCCTATATCGTCGCATCAAAACTCGAAGGTGGAAACAACATTCAAGTAACTGAACAGTTGTATCAATCAATATATGCACAAGAATAGCTGTGACTTTTGCTGCTTTCTTTTTCCTTTCCTTTTTGTTTTCTCCTCCTCCTTCACCATACCACATCGATCTTCATCTTTCCTAGCTCCTCGCTCAAATGATCTTGTGTGTCGGTTTGAGAGGGCAAAGTATGAGAGTATTCGGGAGCAAATCTCATCACCTTAAGGATGTAGTAGTCTTTCTCTGATCAACAAAACTTTCTCCTCTGCAAAGAAACATAAAGAGATGCTTGTTAAAAACCAGTTCAAATATCTAAAACTCCACAAAAATTCTTATCTGTTCAACCTAACTATTCTGTTACTTCTTTCTTATCAGCGAAACCTATTTGAAAATTCAGTTCTAGTTATACTTAACATTTCTAATCTCTAAAACATCTATCGAGTGATTCATTAGCTGTCTTAACCAAATTATTTTTTTAAAAAAGTTGTGTTATCTTTTGTTCTTTGTTCAATCCCTTCTTCCCAAGATTTCATAGTTAACTTGGTCAACAACATTTTTTCACAATAAAAAAAAATCTTTTACAAATTTGATCATCATTTCAATTCGTGGGCAAGGCAAACATATTGCATATTTCAGTTCAACTTACATTGACAATAGAATCTTTCATAGCCTCCAAAGTTGCTTCAATCTCCATTTGCTTCATCATAGTTGCTTGCAGTACCTGAACGAAGAAAAAGTGATTCAAACATGGTAGCCAACAAAAAAAAAAAAAATTCAAGTTCCAAGAGAAACACACACAAGAAAAGAATCATAGTTGAATTGTTTAATTCAATAGCAAGCAAATATATAGAATCACCAAGATAGACTCAACCGATACACTAGTTGTGTTGGAGCCTAAAATATTGCAAAGAAAATTATCTGTACTCTCATTTAAAATGCTAGGAAGAAGTCAATAGACCAAAAATCAATACTTTAAATCACTATCGATATGTTGTGGGAGTAAATACTTACTTTATTTGCCATTTGGAGATCAAACTCAACACATCTTATCCTGTCCATAGAATCCAATATCATGCGCTCTTTATCTAGAGGGATCTCGGCTGGCTTATTAGTAAGTTGGTTTAAAATCGACTCCAACCTTTGAAGGCGCTCCATGTAAGCAGTAGCATCTTTGATCATGGTTTCAGTAGTAGAGTACTTTTTATGTGACAAGTTCAATTCGCTTGACATATGAATATTCTCCGATCTGCTATCCTGTCTAGACCTTAACATAGGAAAGAAGGATAACACTTTTACAAGAAATGCAGCCAACATTCTTGCAAGAGTGTGTAGCTTTCCTTCTCCTGCATTATCCTTGATGTTGTGCCTCTCAGCGACAGTGTTCGGTGAATCTAAAAAGGTCAAATAACTCTACAATTACAAGACTATTATAGAAAAATATGGAAATAGAAATAGAACTAATGGACATTGACCATCGACTATAAGCACAAATTATGTGCATCTTAGCAGTATCGCAAATGATCTGAAGTAACAAACATTTCCTTTCCATCACCGGGTGCCAGTTCTAGCACAACTAGAAAAAGTAGTTGACTATTCAGTCAAGTAGATTAAAGTTTTCAATACCAAGTGAAGTTGAAACTGCATTTGCAGAGCCACATGCAGGATCTCGAAATGTCCACACAGTCAGTGGGGATCCAGCTTCACCAATATCAACAACTTTATCAATTGCGACAAATTGTTCATCACAGCTATGATAAGCGGTCAAGTCCGCCTCCCCAACCTGCCAAATCCAATGATGGAAAAATTAATCACAAAGTGCAAGGTTGTAGGAAGTGCATGTAGATTTGTGGATTGATGTCTAATTATTTTATGCTCCTTGGTTAGTCCATTGATCTTAGCATAATGAGATCTCCTAATGTTTATTCTCCAACTATCAGACATGGACACAAGTTAGAGACATGCATATAAGTAGCATCATTTTATCCTACAACGTGATTACTAATCTCCTCCAATTGCATCAATCAGAGATGAGCACTCATATCAGTCAGCGGTAGCTTCTAAGCTATTGCAATTGATTTTAGAGGCATCTTTCAGGTTACTTTAGATGTCAGAGTCATGCAGAATTTCTTGGACAAGCTACTCACCTTCATGTTCCTTCACACTGTCCCTCCTGAGATGGACCAGTAAAATCCAGATCTTTGGAGGCTCATCCACACCTATTAGGTGTATACATGCAAATGCTACAAGCTTCCACATTTGTTCCACCATCATCCAATCCTATGGTGGACCGATCTTCTTTGATGGTTCAATTGTTATCTAGAGGATCATGAAGCACTCAAGAAGGTCATGCATGAATTACCCCTCTACTCTCTTAGACAAGATTCAGGGTTCACAATTGATATTTATTTCACATAAGTCAAAACTTTTGTATTTACTTGAGCTAGATGAGTACTAACAAAAAGTCGAATAAAAGGTGAGATGTTAGTACCAATTACCAGTCATGTAATTGAAACTCACCTCTTTATGAACTAAAGTATCTTCAGCAGACATTGATATGACAGGAGAACCAAGATCATCAACCTCAGAAACTGATTCAGCTGCCGATGTATCACTATACCTTTCCTGTCATTACAAGAAGAAAAGTTTGAAAGGAAAAGGTTTTTGAGATCAACTAGTTAGAAGGCTTAAAAACTCAGAATCATGCCTTCAAAGAGTTCAGCCTCATACGAGGGACTGAACTTTTCTCTCCGTCATATTTGTGTCTGCTTTCCGTCAAATGGTCCGCATCAACACCTTGCACAAGCTACGGGTGAAAATAAAGTTAAAACTAGATTTCTTTCATAAATTTGGTTGGTTCTGCTTTTGCAGTTAAAAACGAGATCCTACCTTCATGATCACTGGATCTTTCCAAGGTCCTTTATTAGATCTAAGACATCCTCCATCATAATAGCATGTACATGTGCCGCCAAGAAATTCAGGAAGTTCACTGCATGCATATTATTATATGAGAGAATTAAACCTCGCAAGGTTGAGAAAAGAATACATGCAAACATAAGCTCAAGAACACCTTGAATGAATTGCTTCAAGAAGTCTACTCTGATATTTGGTTCCTAGAACCTGAATCTCCAGAATTTAGAACATAATAATAGAATACCCAAGAAAGAGTAAATTTGTTGTGATGGATACATTTTCTTACATGTATCTTTGAAGTAGTTTTGGGATCAAGAAAGCCTTTTACAGTATTCCAAAGAAGCTTGAAACCATGGCCAGCATTAACGATAAACATTTGATGCAGTGTCTGTGTAAAATAAAATCATAAGAAAATTATGAACGGTAAAAGCACGTTGAAAAGCATCTTAGAATATACCTCAGGATAATAATCACCATCTATTTTTTGCATATTGAGTAACAGGTCTCTGGCTGTCTTGCTGAAATTCTTCAGGCCCTGCATTGACAGCAAATCGAACATCAGTGGATAAGACTAATCCGAAGGAAATGAAGAGAGCAAAAGGTAGTTATCATTGTGAGAAAAATACCACGCCTTGTACATCCAAAATCGTGGTCGATGAATGTATGTGTCTTTTGGCAGCAATAGAGCATGCAGGAAATTTCTCAGCCAGAGCTCTCTCAAATTCTTGCACATGATACTTTAAGTACCGCTCAATTGTGGTTATATGCATGAGCTTATTTGGCTCAACCTTCCCAAGCCTCTCTATGTAAATTGGCCTACCATCCTTGTCAACTCCATGATATCCATGTGGGTAACAACGCAACACTCTATCGAGTTCTTCAAATTCGAAGTCCTACACAATAAATTTAAGTAGCATAATCTATCACATAGTATCCATGAACAATTATTTCTCAATAGATAATAAAAAGGAGAAACACGATCGCACATGCCAAGTTAAGCCTATGGAAACACACTTCACTGGTGCCTTCCCCATCGATAGCACAAAAATTGAAAAGAATATTAAAGAAGAGCACTGTTACATATGACCGAATAATAAAAAAAAAAGCTCTATGACAAGCACAAGATGGACCAATTGAGCCAAATATTTAGGCATTACAAGAAAAAGCTCAAGTAAGATGGCAAAGGCTTAAGCACAAAACCAATTGAAATTTCAAGTCATTTTCTATGTTACTCAACGTATAATACCCATCTCAATGTAGATGCCACCTCATTTTGTGCATGGTTGGATTTCTTGACGAAAACTTACAATCTTACCTCCAGAATTGTGTCTGTTCCAAATTCTTTTCTCCATTGAAGCATCTCAGCCCACATATGGGTTGCTTTCTCCAAGTCAAATTTTCTGGCCTTGAGAAATCTGTTTAACAAACAATACTTAACAATCCTAATATGACCTGAGGAGCACATGAACTTAAAGATCATCACATATCTTAAATAATTCTAACCTGAGCAGCGTGTGATAGTCATCATGTCTATTAGACAACAAGTTCTTGGCGATGAGTTGCTGCCTGAATGAGTAGACTGCACGCTCCTCTTCAGCATCTCTCACATCCTCGATTGAAACCGAAGGCACCCTGAAGTCGACTCTCCTTCTCCTTCGTTTCTTTAGAGAGTGAGTGAATCTACAGGAAGCGTTCAACGCTTTTTTCTTAAGGGCTCCCATTCTTGTTCGCTGTCTCTCCTCCTCAGAGTTCTCCGCATCTGATTTTCTTTCTTTTCTCTGCTCGAAGTTCAATGGGCCTCCAAGAAAATCTGCACAAAGGACTGGTTAATGAAAATTAAATAAATCGATTCCGAATGTTCATTTCGTTCTTCTTTTTTCTTTCTCAATTTTTTCCTCGGAAATTAGCATGATAATGTAAAGGACTACCTGACATTTTCAGTTTAGGCGCAACGAGATCTTCTGTTGGAACATCAAGGGATCAAAAGAGGTGAACTGAACCTGACACCAGCCATACGAGAACAAGTTAATCACAAAAACAAAAATTATATTTGCCAGAATCTACATTTAACGAAGATCCATAATCGCATTGAACAAAATGCAAAGACTCGCACACTGGTAAAATTAATCGATTTTTTTAGACGCCAAGAACTCAATCTGAATCATTTTGTTTTCGGCAGATCAAAACAAACCCCCAAAGTTTACCAACACCGGTAAAATCCATATTTTTCTTATGAGAAAAAGGGAAAGAGCTCAAACATTTCAAGGAAGAATCACTCAACAGAAAAGTAGATTTCCACTAAAATAGGAATGCGAGAACCTGCAATGGATCCATTCTCTTCTGAAAAAAATAAAACCTCCGAATAAACAAAACGCATCCAGCTCAAGAAGCGGACTCCAAGCTCCAATCTTGAGATGCAAACCCGATCGAAAAACCTCAAATCACGGGACGTCGATAAATACGTTGCGTAATTGGACGAATCAATGAGGGATTTCGCCAACACTGGAAAGATCAGCCAAGATCAACACCCGCTGCTTCTCCTCCCGCTCCTCCTCCTCTGCTTCCGATGCTAGCTGCTAGGCGAGCGGCTTCGTTTGCCCGCTACTTTTCACGTCTACGGCTCGTGAGGGAGAGCGCAGCGGGGGAGGAATCGAGGAGGAGGAATGAAGCGGAGGAATCGAGGAACGAAGAGCGTTAGCAGAGACGTCGGCTCCCCATTCATGCGTAGCTGTAGCTCCACTCTCTCTCCTACTTTCTCTCTCTAACTTCTCCCATAAACTTAGTTTTAAAAAACTTCATATTTTTTATTATTCAAATTCGATTTATTTTTTTTAAAATTTTTCTTAAATTTACAGATCCAAATAAACAAATAAACAATATTTAATATTTCTATAATTAATTGGTAGATGTTTATTCTGTTGGATTTCATTCTTTTATTATCGTTGCATTTAATTTGCGTTTGGGTTTGGACAAATAATATTAAATGCGTCTAAATTTCGTTTTATTTATTTATTTTATTTTTATCGAGTGTTGGTGGTTTTATTGCTCAACGGTCTCATCAAACACGTTAATCTAGAAAAATCGGTGGTAGGTCAATTTAAATATATTTAAATTATACACGTTTAATGTTTAAAAAATAAATCGATCATTTTTTTTATTATCTTTAAAAAATTTTAAAAATTATTTTTTAACTAATAATTAATAATAAAATATATATAGATCATAAATTGGCAGTGGTAGGAATAAAATTTAAAACAAACAGTACAATACGAAGAATCTACCACCATTTACTACTCATCACCGAATAATTGAAGCATTAAATATCACATTCCCTTCTATTAATTAATTATTTATTTATTTATTCCAAACTGTATTTTCTCAATTCGACCCCTAAATTTTGATTATTTGTTTTGATTTATTTATTTTGGAAACGACAAAGTGAATATTTCAAGGTCGCGGCGTTCAGAAGCTCGACAGAGAGCCTGCAGAACCGACAAAGATTTCTACAGATTGAAACAAAATTTTTAGAATATTAAAATTTGAATCCTCGGTCAAACTATTATTTTTATTTAAAATAGTATTTAATTCTTAATTAAGGTTATTTATTAATTTACAAAAAAATCAATCAATCAATCAAAAAATGTTGGGTTCGTTTAGAGGCGACGCCGTCAGGCCGCCGTCGCCGTTGGGTGGTCCCGACAGAAGCTCGCCGTCCGAGGAGCGGCGACGCGAAGACGATTTCGACGGCGACGCTAACGGAGTCCGAGGCAGAGCAGGAGCAACAGACAACTCAGCTCTTTCATTTCATTTTCATTTTCGTTTTCGTTTTCATTTTCTCCATTTTTAATAAGAAGAGTGCTCCTTGCAGGGACAATGCGGTCTCTGTCATTTATTGCGTGGCAGAAGAATCACAGCGTTGATTAAAAAAAGGCAAACAGAATAATTAATAAAAAAATGGGGAAAAAAAAAGATTTCAATTATTTGTCGTGCTCGATCTAGAATTTGTCTTTACGTTTATGAACTTCTTACCTATCCAATTTTATAAACCGATTTCGATTCGATACAATATGTTATGCATACATAAAATGCTGATTTTCGATAAATCTGTTCGTCTGAATTATGTTAGTTTGTGTTGATCATTGCCGGGATGATGAATACCAGCTGACTTGGGGCTTATTGGTCGGTGGCAAGGAGGAGCATGGAGGCATACACAATGCAAAATTGTAGCCTCGTCGGTCCCTCCGTCGACCGTGTGTCAATTGTTCGATAGAATGCATCTAAGTGATCGTTAGGCAAGATTCTAAGAGTAACCTTGCCTTTCGATGGACCTTCATGGTTTGGGATTCGTCGTCATTGCGACTATAGCAATTGCAGCGTTTGTAATTGATGGTATTAGCCGTTCGTTCGTGCTTCAACATTTCAAAAGTTAAGATCGTCTTTCACAATTATATATAGATATAATTGTATATCCCAATCGATTCATCAATCGATTGAGAGACGAGAGTTGATGAATCAATTACCACAATTTACCAAAGGGCGCACGGCAGAATAGGAAATTACTAATTCGCGTACCATGGTTTATAATTTACCAAAGGGCGCACGGCTTTGAGTGAACTTCCTAATATACCCCTCCCGCCACAAAATGTTGGATCGAGGAGCCCGATAGAGGGGGGGTGAATATCGGAAAACTTTCGGATTTTATTAAAGAGTACGTACGCAGCGGAATTAAACAAAAACAAAACCAACACAAGGGACACAGAGATTTTTACTTGGTTCGGAGCCTGTGTCGACTCCTACTCCAAGGCCCACGATCGTTGATCGTTTACTTTGGGCAATTCTATATGAGCGCAAATTCAGTTTACAAAAAGGAGATTACAAGTATAGCAACGTAAACTGTAAATGAAAAATTGAAACTCTTCTTTTACCGACGTCCGGTTGTAGGTTGACTTTCCGGAGCAGCGGGACGTCGTCGGCTCGAGTTGGGCAGTTTCCGGAGCAGGGCGTGAGCACAGAAGAGTATGGAAGCGTTGGAGCGAAGTTGATATCAAGCTTGGGGTCGAGGGGTGCTATTTATAGCACCTAGGGTGCCCTGGACGTCGGGGGCGCCCTGCCACGTGTCATCCGATCCGTGCTTCGCTCGGTCAAGCGTTATCCCACCGGAATAGGGATGAGGTTTGACCTCTGGGGCGCCCTGGTCGCTGAGGGCGCCTTGGTTGACCCGGTCTTCTCGGCTAGATAGAGTTGATCGCCTTTGCTGGCTTAGGCGCGAAGCGCTTGGCTCCTGAGGGCGCCTTCGACGCTGAGGGCGCCCTGGCTGACGAGGGCGCCTTGGCTGCTGAGGGCGCCTTGCCCAGTAAGCAGCCGAAGCCCATTTTGCTTCGCTTGGTTCTGGTTCACCTTGAGGGCACCCTGAACACTCAGGGCGCCTTACTCAGCTGTTGCCTCACTCTTTTGAGGCTCTCTGAGTTGCAGACACACGTTCCTTCGGTCCTGCATCAAGGGTTAGTCCAAAACACAACAAAACAATTAATTATTATTTTATACAGCCTTAGCTGTCTTGGTTCTGACTTTGGTCTCCAAAATGGAGTCCTAGGTCGAACCGACGCCTACTGTTCCCTCGACGGGGAACGCGTCCTCACCTACTCCTCTCGGGAGAATTTACCTGATGCCAACCGCTCCTTTGGTTGGACTTTTGCCTGACGGTCCTTTGTCAGGTCTTGTAAACTGGCAGTCCTTCGCCAGTTGCCTAGCAGTCCTTCGCTAGGTCTTTGATACTGGCAGTCCTTCGCCAGTTGCCTAGCAGTCCTTCGCTACGGCTTGGATACTGGCAGTCCTTCGCCAGGTGCCTAGCGGTCCTTCGCTAGGGCTTGGATACTGGCAGTCCTTCGCCAGGTGCCTAGCAGTCCTTCGCTAGGGCTTGGATACTGGCAGTCCTTCGCCAGGTGCCTAGCAGTCCTTCGCTAGGGCTTGGATACTGACAGTCCTTCGCCAGGTGCCTAGCAGTCCTTCGCTAGGGCTTTGTATCCTTCACACTCAGTGAATATTGTTAGATCACAAACAAACTTAACTTTGAATCCTTTGCCAATATCAAAACAAGGTTCGATATGGTGCTTCCTGCACCAACAATCTCCCCCTTTTTGATTTATGGCAATGTAATTCAAAGTTAAGTAAAAAAACATATAACAGTTTAATCAAGAAGGTTAAGACTAACATAGCAATTCTGAATAGTCTAAAACCAATGTAATTTGAACAGAAAAAAATTTTCCTCATACTCCCCCTGAATCATTGTGTTATACAATACTTAACTTAACACTTAACTTTGACCTTTCCTCCCCCTTTGACATATATCAAAAACAAACATGGGTGGACAAGGTAAAATTTTGAAGGGTTTTGCAAACCTAAATTTTGTTAAAAAAACTTTTACTTACAAGACTTTACAAAAAAAATTTACTTAGGCAAATTTTCCATTCTTGAAGCCAAATTTCCAAAAAAAAAATTCAACTTTTAGAGTTTTGCACATTTAGACGAAGTTACTTGGAAACAATTTGTGCATCTTGAAAAACATAATTCTTAAGAAATTTCTAAGCAAGTTTTCCCCCAACTTAGATATATTTGCCAAAATTTTCAAAAAGTTTTGCTCAGACAAATCTTGTTTACTAAAGAAAATTTCACTTAAAAGATTTGAAACACTTAGATACTTAGAGATTTTTGTTTAAAAAAAAATTCTTTTTCTCTTTCTTTCTCTCCCCCTTGGCCATATATCAATAAAGAAATATATAAGAGAAAGTTTGTGTATCAGAGCCTATGGGTTTTGAAAACAAAAAAAATACTTAGTATAATCCTTGAAAAACGCTTGAATTGCACTTTAAAAAAATTCGTACTTTGTAACCATTAGTGCCTTGGAAAGTATTAGTACTTTTGAAAAATAGTAGTACTTTTGAAAGATGTTCTGCATATTTTGAAAAATATAAGTACTTTTGAAAAATATTATGCATTTTTGAAAAATATAAGTGCTTTTGAAAAGTTTTAATATTATTTTCAAAAGTATTCTAAAGTCAAGTAAAATTTTGAAAATGATAGTATATATAAGCAAAAAGAATATAAGCAAAATTATAAGTACTTTTATTTTGAAAGAATATTTATTTATGTTTTCAACAGGATTTAAAAAGTGCAGTGCATGAAAACATATAATTTGAAAAATTATTTGTCAGTTTAATAATTCTTTTAATTTAATCTCCCCCTGAGCTTGACCCAGTCCTAGGAAGCTTGTTGACTACAAGCGATCTTCCTCTGAGTCATAAGGTTTGACTCAAATTATAAGAATTATCTGATAATTTAAACAAATAGTTAGAATTAATTTCTTTCGATTTAGACTCCCCCTAAATTTGACACTTCCTTGGAGTCCTTGTAGATCATGAAGTAGTAGACCTTCCTCTATGTCTTTAGGGTTTACCAAAATCAAAAGAATAACTTGTAAAGTATGATAATTTTTAAGAAGATAATTTTTGAAAACACGACTTGAAATGATAGCACAGATTTCGAAAATCATGATGATAATTATTTAAAGAGTAATATACGAGGTTTTTGAATCAAATTTTTGAAAACCTTATTTTGAGCTGTTACTAAATTTTAGAGCATAAGGTTTTTGAAAAAATCAATTTTTTTTTTGAAAAATATTAAAAGAAAACTCCCCCTGTATCCGGCACAGTCTAACTTTTATCTAAATTCCTTAAGGGATTTCAGTGTTGACCAGGTTTGACTATGTTGACTAAGTTTGATTAACAAAAAAAACTTAGATTCTATTTAAAATGAGTCTATCATGAAATTCAATAATAAAGGGACGAAAAAGTAGGCACAGTAAACTGAATTAATTTGACTATGCATTTAGGTCCTAGATGTCTCACCCAGTTCTACATGATCAAGCATGTTAACGTTAAGGGTTTTTGTGAGACAGGTTTTAGTAGAAGATTTATTTTGAAAATACCATGAATAATTTTAAAAAGTTAAATTAATTTTTTAAACACAATTTAAATTTATTTTGAAAAGAGATATTTGAATCTAAAATTAACTGAAAATTTATGTTAGATTCGAATTTAACAAAAAATAATTTGAATTTGAATTTCAAAAATTGGCTTCCAGGTCTTGGCGAGGCACTAGGCCTTCTTTGGCCGTAGCCTTATGGGATCATCCACCCTTTCCTTGACAAAGCCTTTTAATGAAATTTCATTTTCAAAATTATTCTTTGAAAAATTTCTGGTCTAACTAGTTTGGGTCTTGGATCGGTAGCTTCGGCTAGTTCCACCAAATTGGCTTCCCTAACGTACTATCATCTCACCTCCACCCAATACTATGTTGTTCAATTTTCAATTAACTGATTTAGTCCCAATCCTTATTCTAAGCAAAAATAAAACACATAATTGAAACAAGCAATTGTCTAAGTAAGGTCACAATTGGAGTAATACTCCGGATTTTCAAAATCAGCAAGATTATGAATTAAATTTTCTAACTTATTGACCTTATGTTTTAGGGTTTCATTTTCTTGTTTCAATTTTCTGAAATTTGTTTTAATTAAGTTACATGAATCAATCACATTATTTAAGGTAAATAACGGATTTTCAAATATTGTAAATTTACCTTTGTTGATTGTTTGTTCGGCATTCTTGGTAGCTCTTTTATCTGTGCATTTACTTTTGTAATGCCCGAACTCCTGGCACTTGAAGCATTGAATGCGACTTTTGTTCTTTCGTGCTTTTGGTACTGATTCCTTTGTCGCCAGTGGTGTAGACCGAGTCTTACGAGTAGGGCACTGATTTTGGTAGTGCCCTCTCTCCTTGCATGTGTAACAGATTACATGATTAAAATTTGAATTAACACTTTTACCTTTTGATTCTTTATTGGGAATCTCCCCCTTGATCATTGCCGCCTCGGATCTAGGCTCATCTTTTGATTCTGTGTCTGAATGGGACTCGGGTACTGGTTGAAGCTCCTTCTTTGGTGATTCTTTAGGAGTTTTCCCTGCACTAAAGTTTACACCTTCCTCGACCATTATAGTATCTGATTGATTATTTAATTCTAATTTAGAAAAGAATTCGAAATCAGTTACCGTCTCAGTCAATTCGTCGTCTAATTCTGGTTCGATTTTGGATTCGGGTTCAGACTCTGACTCGGCTGTTTGTGCTTGGACTGAAAGGGCAAGATAATTTACTTCTTCTTCATCTGAGATCTCTTGATGAAGGTTGACCAATTTTTCCCAGATTTCTCTAGCGCATTTGCATGGACCTACTAGCTCGAGTTGCTCCTTGGTTAAGCCACATTGTAGGATTGCAGTTGCCCTTGCATCAATCTCGATTTGGTTGAGGGTTTGTTCATCCAGTTTGTCCCATTCGATGGATAACTCAACTTCTACGGGAAGAGAGAATCCTGTTTGGATGATCCGCCATAAGTCCATGTGGGCCTTCAGAAGGGATTCCATTTGTCTTCTCCAAAAGCTGAAGTTTTCGCCAGAGAAGAGCGGTGGACGAATGCTATTCCATTCTTGATTAGCCATTTAGTTTAGATCTCGCACACAAAAAAAATAGAAATGTCCCAAGACTTGGTATTGGATTAGTAGTGCGGGAGAAAAAAAATAGGTAGCCCCAAAAAAATTACACGAATTTCGAGGCGAAATAATAATAAAATAATAAAAACAATTTTTGATAAATTTTTGAAAATGATAATTTTGTCAATTCTGATTAATAATGAAAAAGTAAGATTTTAATGTTTGGGAAAATTTTTGCTTAAATTAAAGTAGCACGAATTTCGAGAAAAATATTAAAATAATAATAAAAAAATTTATGATAAATTTTCAAAAATTGTTTGTTTTATCAATTCAGACTTATGGTGAAAATATGAAAATTCAAAATTGAAAAAGGCGTAAGGATATTTTAAATCCACCTACAGATATTTTTTATTTTAAAATAAAAGGCGAAAAGATCTAGTGGTGTAGATTAACAAAAAGAAAAGAAATAAAATAAACAAATTCGTAAATCCGAAAAACTTTCAAACTGGTGGTTGCACCAAGTTTGAACTACCCCGCTCTGATACCACTTGTTGGATCGAGGAGCCCGATAGAGGGGGGGGGTGAATATCGGAAAACTTTCGGATTTTATTAAAGAGTACGTACGCAGCGGAATTAAACAAAAACAAAACCAACACAAGGGACACAGAGATTTTTACTTGGTTCGGAGCCTGTGTCGACTCCTACTCCAAGGCCCACGATCGTTGATCGTTTACTTTGGGCAATTCTATATGAGCGCAAATTCAGTTTACAAAAAGGAGATTACAAGTATAGCAACGTAAACTGTAAATGAAAAATTGAAACTCTTCTTTTACCGACGTCCGGTTGTAGGTTGACTTTCCGGAGCAGCGGGACGTCGTCGGCTCGAGTTGGGCAGTTTCCGGAGCAGGGCGTGAGCACAGAAGAGTATGGAAGCGTTGGAGCGAAGTTGATATCAAGCTTGGGGTCGAGGGGTGCTATTTATAGCACCTAGGGCGCCTTGGACGTCGGGGGCGCCCTGCCACGTGTCATCCGATCCGTGCTTCGCTCGGTCAAGCGTTATCCCACCGGAATAGGAATGAGGTTTGACCTCTGGAGCGCCCTGGTCGCTGAGGGCGCCCTGGTTGACCCGGTCTTCTCGGCTGGATAGAGTTGATCGCCTTTGCTGGCTTAGGCGCGAAGCGCTTGGCTCCTGAGGGCACCTTCGGCGCTGAGGGCGCCCTGGCTGACGAGGGCGCCTTGGCTGCTGAGGGCGCCTTGCCCAGTAAGCAGCCGAAGCCCATTTTGCTTCGCTTGGTTCTGGTTCACCTTGAGGGCGCTCTGGACACTCAGGGCGCCTTACTCAGCTGTTGCCTCACTCCTTTGAGGCTCTCTGAGTTGCAGACACACGTTCCTTCGGTCCTGCATCAAGGGTTAGTCGAAAACACAACAAAACAATTAATTATTATTTTATACAGCCTTAGCTGTCTTGGTTCTGACTTTGGTCTCCAAAATGGAGTCCTAGGTCGAACCGACGCCTACTGTTCCCTCGACGGGGAACGCGTCCTCACCTACTCCTCTCGGGAGAATTTACCTGATGCCAACTGCTCCTTTGGTTGGACTTTTGCCTGACGGTCCTTTGTCAGGTCTTGTAAATTGGCAGTCCTTCGCCAGTTGCCTAGCAGTCCTTCGCTAGGTCTTTGATACTGGCAGTCCTTCGCCAGTTGCCTAGCAGTCCTTCGCTAGGGCTTGGATACTGGCAGTCCTTCGCCAGGTGCCTAGCGGTCCTTCGCTAGGGCTTGGATACTGGCAGTCCTTCGCCAGGTGCCTAGCAGTCCTTCGCGAGGGCTTGGATACTGGCAGTCCTTCGCCAGGTGCCTAGCAGTCCTTCGCTAGGGCTTGGATACTGGCAGTCCTTCGCCAGGTGCCTAGCAGTCCTTCGCTAGGGCTTTGTATCCTTCACACTCAGTGAATATTGTTAGATCACAAACAAACTTAACTTTGAATCCTTTGCCAATATCAAAACAAGGTTCGATATGGTGCTTCCTGCACCAAGACAAAACACCTTTTTCGATCACATTTTTGAGACATCCGAACCACATTTGCAGTAAAATAATAATTTATGGTTCGGATGGCCAGGTTGTAGAATTTTTATCCATTCTCTCTTAGCGCAACAACGTAAATGGTATTGTCGAAGGAGGACATTGTGCGTGCCCTAGTTGTGCTTTAGTCGCAAGCTGATCCCTCGAATCCCTCCGGCCAAACAAAACCTAGGCAAGTATCGAAAGTATTAGTGTGTGATCCTGAGGCGGCTTTAAGTGTTAACGTTGAAGTCGAGACTGCTCGACACTATCAAAGTAGGATTTAGGGTTTCTGCAGGTTTGATTTTTATGATAATGGCAGGAAAAATGTCTGTGGGTGCTTCATCGTCTTCTTCATTGGCAATAATCACCAAGGTATGTTAGCGATAGGCTTAGGTAAGAACAATATAGTTTGTGAAAATGTTTATACTTATTTTTGCTGAATAAATTTGTACTGTATAAAAACTGTAGGGTTTAAATGAGTTTGGGAAAAAATTACATTGGTGCAGTGGTTTAGGTCACTTTAAACATTTTGTTGAAGCATTTGAAATTTTAAATGATCAACACATTGCGAATATAAAAGAGTCGCCCTTCATTATTTTCTTGGACATAGAAGAATTGCAGCATATCCGGGGAATTTTGGTTAATATATTTGAAAGTTGGGATTCAACCTCATAAGTTTTTAAATTCTCAGGTAATAGTTTTAATTATGAATTATAAACAATATCTATAGTAAGATAAAACTTGGATATAGATGGCCTTAAATGATTGATATTTGATAAATTTAAATGAATGAATTTCAGGTGAAATTCACTTCAGACCCTCGGTAGACCTGAAATGATTTTATTTCAGACCTATCGAGGGCCTGAAGTGAATTTACTTCAGGCCCTCGATAGGCCTGAAATAAAATCATTTTAGTCCTACCAAGGGCCTGAAGTGAATTTACTTCAGGCCCTCGGTAGGCCTGAAATGAATCATTTCAGGCCCACGTTGGGCCTGAAATGAATTCAGTGGGCCTGAAATGAATTCATTTCAGACCCAAAGTGAAATAAGTTGAAGCCTATATTGGTAATGATAACTAAATATTTTAATTGTTTCAGGTGTACCGGTTGCGTTCACCAGACGAGATGTTGCTTTGTTACTGGGTATAGTGGACCGTGGAGTTTCGGTCCCTATTAATTCAACTAAAGCATCGGGTGACCTCTATCGTACTTACTTCTCAAAAGAAAAATAACCTACCAGAACAAGAATTGAGGACTTAAACATTATTCTAAAAGTGTTGAATCAGAGGATGATGTGTTATTAGTTTGTAAATTTTATATTTTGTATATATTTGTTTGTGTTTTATTTTCGTCTAGTACATATAAGGTCCCTCTAGGGCTTGTAAATATAGTAGATGATTATGACAATCTTGGTAGATTCAACTGGGTGGAAGCTATCTATAAATTTTTGTCTCCCCAATTACCTAAGATTGGGGAATTATTTTCATCAACTCAGGGAAACCAGAGGACCACCAACCTCCTTTACGTAAAGGGATTTGCTGGGGTTTTGGCAGTGAGTAGAATTTTCTTGATATATTTTATAATATTTTGCTGTCATTAATGTAATTGTCTGGAAAACTTTCTGTAGGCATGGTTTTTGGAGCATGTACTCATTCAAAAACCATACAATGTCGAAGGAGGACCCCGAATAAATAAGTGGAAGAATATTCCTTCGCATATTAGTAGGGTGAGGGACCTTGTCAACCAAATCAGGTCCGAAGAGGTAATTATTCTAAACTGTGATCTATGTTAGTTTGATATAGAGGCAGTAAAATTGGTGTATTTGGTAATTGACAGGTGATCGTTGAAATAATTCCTAACCTACATGAAAACACATTGCTTGAGAACCTTGAGATTGGTGATGACATTCCACGGGCAATGGAGACATCAGAAGGACATCACACAGAAGATGTAAGGCCATGTGGGGAATGCATTCTTAAAGACACCCTAATCAATGAGCTAACAGAGGAGAATATATGTTTGAATGAAAGAGTTAAGGAATTAATTTCAATTATTAAAAAAAAAGGGGATGGAGGGTCAAGAAAGCTATCCTGTAATCATTCCTCTTTCTGATCTAGTGTCTTGTAGAACAAGGAGAGGACGTGACCGAACTCGATATGATTACAGGGATACTCCAATTGAGAGTCCAGTATGACACAAGCTATTACATAAGGGGAAGCGGAGAAAGGAAGAAATATTAAATGTGATGGACAAGGGAAAAATGATACTTAGTGAGGAGGATATGGGTGAAGCAAGAGAAACAATTACTGTAATGGAAGTCATGTCTGAAGAAGATATAGAGGAGGAAAAAAAGGACATCCGGACTATACAAAATGAGGCAACAAGGCATTGATGTATGTGAGTTATTTTCATAGAAATTATGTAAAATTTATTGAATTTGGTCATTAAGTAGGTTGGTCTAAATTTGATGGATGTAGTTTGTGAAGAAGCATTTTCTGAAGTCGAAGAAGAAAAATCAAGATAAAGAAGTGGCCTACCTGATAAATAAATTGGAGAACCTAAAGTAAGTTATGAAACATAGTTTAGTTAATATATTTCGGCCTTTAATATATAATCTTATCAAATAACTTGACAGGTTGGCTAATGAATTTATCTGGGAGGATGCACCCTTTGCTTTGAATTTGCATTCATTCTTACAAATCCTCAATGGAGAGGCTTTTACAAAAGGCGAGGTCATTGATGCCTTCTGTAAAATTATATTTAGGGGAGCATCCACATGTGGTAGGTCATACAACAAATCAATATATTGTTCAACCTTCTTCACAGTAAGTGATGTAAATTAGTATCAATTAATGGATTGTAGAAGACATAATATTATAATGTGGTTATTAATAATTTTGATCATGCAAATTTGTAGGCTTCAATAAGATCGTCAAGAAAGTTTTCCCTGCAACAAGTGATGAAGACTGATATGATAGAACAAGGGTTTAGATATATTTTAATACCTTTGTGCAGTGATAATACACACTTTCACTTGTTGGCGGTGGATACAGAAGCAATGACTTTCAATCATTTAAATTCTCTTGCTAGTGGTCATAAATATAAACATGATTTTGACTCAGCGGTGAGCAACCTACCTATATTCATATATATGTTCATCATTTGGTAAAAAATGTAATTGAAAATCATGATATATTTTACAGGTAAAAGAACTTAAACAATATACTCGCGAGGAACGTATGACTATTCATCCATATATACAAAGTTATCATCCCTTGGAGAAATGACCCTCCGTCAGACAAAAATGTCCCCAACAAGAACATTGGTAAGTAACTGAGGAAGAGTTTCAAAAATTTAAGATCACAATAGTGTTTTATTACCCCACTTATTGAAATCAGAAATACTGTTTGTTATTTTCAGCGTGGACTGTGCCTTCTTTGTTATGCAATACGTTCGATATCTCCTATACGATGAGAAGATGGATTTCAAACAAGGAGATATGACGAAAATGAGATTTAATTTGACAGTAAATATTATAAGAGACATGTATTGTAAAACATGAGGATGTCAATCACTTGAAGTAATGTTGTAAAAAAAAATCCTTTGCTGATCATTTCCTAACTCCATTTGTATAGAAATTGTGTAATTTGTATGAATATAATTTATTGTCCTGAAAAACATAACAATTGTGTGATGTTGATTCACATCGAGTTGCTATAATGCAGGGTACCAACTGATACGGTAAGAAAACATAACTCATAATTCACACCATAAATAACATATCTTTGGTTAACTCTAACTACTGATATTGAGTATGGACATAATTCAGCTCCTTTGCATTCAGTATTTACTTAGTAAGATGGAGTATATCTACCATAAATTTAAAAAACTTGTTTTAAATTAAAAAAACTGTAAGAATGTTTTGATAAAATTTAATAATTCAATAAAATTAGAGGATTTGGTCACATCTTGTAGAAAAATATAGAATATTATTCTATAAATCATTATTGTATGTAATGCCCAAGGTGAGCATGAACTTAAATGATTTCAGGCTCACGGTGGACCTGAAATAAAATGATTTCAGGCCCAAGGTGGGCCTTGTTGATGCAGTCTGGCCCTGATTGTTGTTTTGGTGTTGACAACGATTTTAGTTTAGGAGGATGATTATGATTAAGTCTTGATCGAGGATTAGGCATGATATGGAAAGTCCTAACCTGGGAGGTTAGGTGTGATGATTATGATGATTATGATTAAGTCCTAATCGAGGATTAGGCATGATATGGAAAATCCTAACCTGGGAGGTTAGGTGTGGAAAATCCTAGCTTGGAGGGCTAGGTGTTGGAAAAGTCCTAATTCGGAAGGGTTGGGTGAAAAGTCCTAGCTTGGAGGGCTAGGTGAAAAGTCCTAACTTGGAGGGTTAGGTGCAAATTCTCATCCTGGAGAATTAAGTGAAAAAGTCCTGGCTTGGAGGGTCAGGTGCCTAGCTTGGAGGGCTAGGTTGGATGATGTTCTAACTCGGAAGAGTTGGGTGAAAAGTCCTAGCTTGGAGGGCTAGGTGAAAAGTCCTAACTTGGAGGGTTAGGTGTAAATTCCCAACTTGGAGAGTTAGATGGAAAAATCCTTAGCTTGGAGGGCTAAGGTGGATGAATCCCTAGCTTGGAGGGCTGGGTAGAGTCACTGGATCGGTCTGGTGACCGATCAGGGACTTTTGGCACGTTGCTCCTTAGTGGATCGGTCTGGTGACCGATCCAGCTATGTCTGATCGGACTGGTGACCGATCAGGGAGCGCACAGTGAGATTGGGAATCTACTGTGTGACTCCTGATCGATCCGGAGACCGATCAGGGAGCAGGCTGCTTCCTTGCTTTTTGCTCCTGATCGGTCTGGCGACCGATCAGGGAGCAAACGGTGAGTGAGTTCCCTTGCAAATCAGAGTCTTGGATCGGTCTGGTGACCAATCAGGAATCTTGAGTTTGATTAAAAAGTAACTGTTCATCTGCTCTGATCGGTCCTGATGACTGATCAGGATCCAATCTGATCGGTCTGGTGACCGATCAGGATTCATCCTGAACGGTCTGGTGACCGATCAGGCGTGTATAGCTGCGAGAGCTGGGAATCCCAGCACAACGGTGGATCGGTCTGGTGATCGATCCACACACCCTGGATCGGTCCGGTGACCGATCACTTTAATTCAAATTTCATTGTCAGACGTGGTCAGAGCGTCTGATCGTATCCGATTTGCTGATGTATGTTCCTGAGATTTGATATGCTGTTTGATCTTCTGCTCTAATACTCTGATTGAGTTTCAGGTGACAGGGGAGGATTCAAACACTCAAGGAGAAGTCAAAGCGCGCTTTCCTTGGAGCAGGTTTGTCCCTTTTCCCATCTCAGGTTGCAACGGCGAGCTGCAGACTGGAGCTGAGACTGGAGCTCGACTGAGGAGCTCAGTGAGTCCAGAGATAGCTCAGTAGAGGCTGGCGTTGGCAGATGAGTAGCTGGGAGCTACAGAGATGGTGTCACCTGTCGCTTGGCGGAGAAACAAAAAGGAACGCGAGAGTTGAGTTCAGCACGACTAAGAATTCTTCAAGCTTTTCGCGCTCTTGAGTTCCTGGAAAAACCAAGCTTGCTGTTCTTGAGTTCTTCAACTATTCTAAGCAAGCTATAGAGGAGCAATCATCATACTTGAGCGCTTGAAGGAGAAAACAAGAAGCTGGGAGTCCGACAGTGGGAAGACACGAAGCAGACAGGGGTCTGCGTGAGATCGCCACTGGGTGGTGCTCAGGGAAGCTTGCTGTGTTTTATCCTTGCTAAGTGTTTGAGTAAGATCTTTCTTGTTGTTGTTTCATTGTGCTCATTATATATCTTTGTTTGAAACACGCTGTGGAGAGGTTTCTCCACCGAAAAGGAGGTTGCTTCATATCCGGTGTTAACCGGGACTTGATCTGCCGACGATCAAGGGATCGCCCACCTCAAGGGCACGCCAAGGAGTAGGGGCAAGTTATCCCCGAACCTTGTAAACCCTCCTTGTTAGCGATCTTGCTAGTTGTGTGTGTTTTGCTTTTATTTGGTTTTTCTGCATACTCTGTTTTCCATTCTTTCCGTTGTGCTACTGATATTTGAGTTGCAGAAATCGTGATAAGTTTCCAAGGGGCAAGTGATTGTCTATATTCACCCCCCCTCTATAGCCATCTCGTTCCCAACAGGCCTGAATATAATGATTTCAGGCCCACGGTGGGCCTGATATCATTTTATTTCAGGCCCAAAGTGGGCCTGAAATCACTTCAATTCAGGCCCAGTTTGGGCCTTAATAGCTTCATTTCAGGCCCAACTTGGCTCAACTCTGTCTAATGATATAGGGTTTTCAGAATTCCAGAGATGGTAGGTCCATCAGTGAGTTTTGCTCAAAACTCACTGATATATCTAAACTACTAGTACAACATTGGTGATACATCAAGATTAGAGGTTTGGACACCAAAAATATCATCTCCTAGCTCAACCCTCTCTAATGATATAGGGTTTTCAGAATTCCAGAGATGGTAGGTCCATCAGTGAGTTTTGCTCAAAACTCACCGATATATCTAAACTACTAGTATAGCATTGGTGATACAACAAGATTAGAGGTTTGGACACCAAAAATATCATCTCCTAGCTCAACCCTGTCTAATGATATAGGATTTTCAGATTTCCAAATATGGTAGGTCCATTAATGAGTTTTGCTCAAAACTCACTGATATATCTAAACTACTACTATAGCATTGGTGATACAACAAGATTAGAGGTTTGAACATCAAAAATATCATCTCCTAGCTCAACCCTCTCTAATGATATAGGGTTTTCAGATTTCCAGATATGGTAGGTCCATCAGTGAGTTTTGCTCAAAACTCACTGATATATCTAAACTACTACTATAGCATTGGTGATACAACAAGATTAGAGGTTTGGAAACCAAAAATCTCATCTCCTAGCTCAACCCTGTCTACTGATATAGGGTTTTCAGAATTCCAGAGATGGTAGGTCCATCAGTGAGTTTTGCTCAAAACTCACTGATATATCTAAACTACTACTATAGCATTGGTGATACAGCAAGATTAGAGGTTTGGACACCAAAAATATCATCTCCTAGCTCAACCCTCTCTAATGATATAGGGTTTTCAGATTTCTAGATATGATAGGTCCATCAGTGAGTTTTGCTCAAAACTCACTGATATATCTAAACTACTAGTATAGCATTGGTGATACAGCAAGATTAGAAGTTTGGACACCAAAAATATCATCTCATAGCTCAACCTTGTCTAATGATATCGGGTTTTTATATTTCCAGATATGGTAGGTCCATTAGTGAGTTTTGCTCAAAACTCACTGATATATCTAAACTATTAGTATAGCATTGGTGATACAGCAAGATTAGAGGTTTGGACACCAAAAATATCATCTCCTAGCTCAAACCTTTCTAATGATATAAGGTTTTCAGAATTCCAGAGATGGTAGGTCCATCAGTGAGTTTTGCTCAAAACTCACTGATATATCTAAACTACTAGTATAGCATTGGTGATACAGCAAGATTAGAAGTTTGGACACCAAAAATATCATCTCATAGCTCAACCCTGTCTAATGATATAGGGTTTTTAGATTTCCAGATATGGTAGGTCCATTAGTGAGTTTTGCTCAAAACTCACTGATATATCTAAACTATTAGTATAGCATTGGTGATACAGCAAGATTAGAGGTTTGGACACCAAAAATATCATCTCCTAGCTCAAACCTTTCTAATGATATAGGGTTTTCAGAATTCCAGAGATGGTAGGTCCATCAGTGAGTTTTGCTCAAAACTCATTAATATATCTAAACTACTAGTATAGCATTGGTGATACAGCAAGATTAGAGGTTTGGACACCAAAAATATCATCTCCTAGCTCAACCCTGTCTAATGATATAGGGTTTTCAGATTTCTAGATATGGTAGGTCCATCAGTGAGTTTTGCTCAAAACTCACTGATATATCTAAACTATTACTATAGCATTGGTGATACAGCAAGATTAGAGGTTTGGACACCAAAAATATTATCTCCTAGCTCAACCCTCTCTAATGATATAGGGTTTTCAGATTTTCAGATATGGTAGGTCTATCAGTGAGTTTTGCTCAAAACTCACTGATATATCTAAACTACTACTATAGCATTGGTGATACAGCAAGATTAGAGGTTTGGACACCAAAAATCTCATCTCCTAGCTCAATTGATATCAGGATTCATAAACTTTAGTACTTATCCTGGAGGTCTAGAGTTCGAATCTTGAGGAAGGCAAAAATCCACTGGCCACGGGTGGAAAGACCTAGTGAGTAACGACACAGTTGTTGGTCGACGACATAGTTGGGCCGCCAAATGTTGATTTGGCCGCCAGGTTGTTGGGCCCGAGGGGCCAGGTTGTTGGGCCGCCAAATGTTGATTTGGCCGCCAATGAGTTGAGGGGCCGTGTCGTTACAATAAAAAGACGCCTTTTTATTGTAACGACCCGACCCCTTGGCTCCTTAGGCGGTCCAACTGGCGGCCCACTTGGCGGCCCTCGGCCCCTTAGGCGGTCCCTTTGGCGACCTCTTGGGCGGTCGTTACTCATAAGTACTTCCCACCCCTGGCCAGTGGATTTTTGCCTTCCTCAGGATTCGAACTCTAGACCTCCAGGCTAAGTACTAAAGTTTATGAATCCTGATACCAATTGAGCTATAGCTCAATTGGTATCAGGATTCATAAACTTTAGTACTTAGCCTGGAGGTCTAGAGTTCGAATCCTGAGGAAGGCAAAAATCCCCTGGCCAGGGGTGGGAAGTACTTATGAGTAACGAGCGCCCAAGAGGTCGCCAAAGGGGCCGCCAAATGGGATTTGGCCGCCTAAGGGGCCGAGGGCCGCCAGTTGGGCCACCCAAGGAGCCAAGGGGCCGGGTCGTTACAATAATCTCAACCCATTGGCGGCCAAATCAACATTTGGCGGCCCAACAACCTGGCCCCTCGGGCCCAACAACCTGGCGGCCAAATCAACATTTGGCGGCCCAACTATGTCGTCGACCAACAATCGATGTCGACGACCAACAACCTGTTGGTGCCCCGGCTGGTTTTGATGTGATCAACCAAGTTAGTTAAGTCCTGGTATGTTTAATCTCTCTGCTAAGTGTGCAGGAGCTTAGGTATGGATGAAGTTGAGCGTAAGACGTAGCAGACGAGAAGGATTGTGCGGGGAAGTGAGCCGACGGGCTTGGTACAATCCGAGGGACGCGGAAGCTGCGGAAGAGTACACCGGTGGAGCGAGAAGGACGTGCGCGGTGTCCGAGAGACGAGAAGCCGGGAGGAACGACGCTCGAGGGGCGAAAGGCCGGAGTCGGGTTCGGGTGAGCCTAACTTCGGTTGGCTGAAAATCACCCAGAAGACGAAGAATTAAAAAGACCAGTCCAAGTGCCAAAAAGAAATGAGAAAAATTTTGGTGGCAAGAGGGATCGAACCCACGTCCTCACCAACTAACACCAAGCCACTAACCATTTGGGATGAAGGGCGATGGCTGTTAAATATTGCCGAGATTGCTACTTATACATGATAACAGCGATATGAAGATAACAGCCATCTCGAGGAACGAAAGATAAAGTTTTAATTAAAACAATTAAAACTTAAAGGATAATGTTACATTATCCTTTAATCAAATCCAATGGATCCAGTTTAATCCCATCCAAAATCAAACATCCAGATTACATCCATGGATCAACGGCCAAGAGAAAAGTGATCAACAATCAACAATCCAGATTTATTCTCTTAGGCTATAAATAGACTTAGAGGTTTTGCTTTAGATTCAATTCATTGAGTTGTAAACTCTCTTTCTCTCTAAGCTTTCTCTGTGCTACAACTGTAAAGGCTTCTCCGCCTTAAGGAGTTTCTGTTTGAGCATCAACTGCCTTGGAAGCAACGACTCTGTTGCAACCAAGTTTATTTCTTTTTAAAGACGAGTGTTAATGCTTATTTTTCATAAACCGTCTATTCACCCCCCTCTAGCCGGTCGACCCGATCCTACACAACCGTGTCGTTACTCACTAGGTCTTTCCACCCCTGGCCAGTGGATTTTTTGCCTTCCTCAGGATTTGAACTCTAGACCTCCAGGATAAGTACTAGAGTTTATGAATTCTGATACCAATTGAGTTGTACGCTCACTTGGTTACCAGGATTCAAGAACTTTAGTACTTAGCCTGGAGGTCTAGAGTTCAAATTCTGGGGAAGGCAAAAATCCACTGCCAGGGGTGGGAAGACCGTAGGGTCGCCGGCCTAGAGGGTTGCCTGCGGGGACCATAGAGGCGGGGCCGCTACATAAAAAGGCGCCTTTCTATGGTCCCCGCAGGCAACTCTTTAGGTCGGCGACCCTACGGTCTTCCCACCCCTGGCAGTGGGTTTTTCCTTCCCCAGGATTTGAACCCTTGACCTCTAGGACAAGTACAATAGTTCCTTGAATTTGGTAACCAAGTGAGCCACCAGGGGTGGGAAGATCGTAGGGTCGCCGGCCTAGAGAGTTGCCTGCGGGGACCATAGAGGCGGGGCCGCTACATGGCGGCATTCTACATGTCCTTTTATTATGACCAAGTTGTTTGCACCGACTGCATTTTAGTTTGACATTGCCATTGTGTTTGGACTCTATCCATGCCTTCTTTCGTCTACCAGGCTGCACAAGGCTACGGGGATAGAGAACTGTAATGTCGTTTACTTCAGTAGGCCAAAACTGCTTACTTCTACAAGGGAAAATACGATCCATGTAAACCCACTTCCAAGTTTCAGAATAAAAATAATGCTCACAATATGGGAGTGTATCCATGTTCCTGTGAATGATTACGACAATAGCATGTGAGCAAGGAAGTCCTGAAATTTGAAACTCCCCACAATGACAAAACTTTTTTTCCAAATCAATAATGTATGAAGTGCCCCATGTTTCTACTTCCAATTCTGATTGAGAGTAAGCGTGAACCTTATAAGCTCTTGCTTTCTCTCTCCTTGAATCCATTTCTTTTGTAGCATAAGGTGTCAAAGCAACATGCTATTTGGAGACTTCCTCTCCACGATTATAGAACCATTGAACAACTTTTCTTCTTGTATTATCAATTAACCTGTTTATGGGAAGCCCACGTGTAGACTTGAACAAAGCATTTAAGCTCTCCACATAATTCGTGGTAAGCATTCTGTACCTTCTCCCTGTAAAGTGTGCATTTGCCCACCTTTTAGGGTCAATGTTGTGAAGCCACTTATGGGTAACTGGATGTTTTTCAAGCATTGTCTGCATTATCATATCATATTGGAGTGTTGTGTTGGCTCATGCTGCTGCCCAAAACAAACCTACAGCAGCTTTACTTCCAGTATCAGTTACCATATTACAACACATGTGGTGGCAACAAAAGGCATGATGCACGTTTGGGTAGACTTTTCTAACTGCTGATATAATGCCCCGATGTCTATCTGATACTATGGTGATTGAGTGATCATCGACACCAAAGAACCTCTTTGTATGCTCCAAAAATCACTCCCATGCAGACCCACATTCAACTTCAGCTATTGCGAAGGCAACTGGAAGAACATTGTCATTACCATCAATCGTCGTTACAATCAACATTACTCCCGGATACTTTCCTCTTAGGTGTGTGACATCAATTCCGATAAGTCTACGTAAATAAGACCTGAACACCCTTCGGCAAGCACCAAAAGCACAAAAACACCGCTGGAACTGATTGTCACCATTCCTGCATAGTGCCACATATGTTTCAGGATCTCTAGCTCTTAATTCACGCAGATATTATGGAAGATCTCTATAAGCCTCATCATAATCTCCAACAACCTTTTTCAATGCTTTCTCCCTAGCTATGTATGCTTTTCTATATGATATGATCACTCCAAATCTAGCTTTAATATCTGATATAATCATACTTGGTTTGTATTGTTCATTATGAAGAAATTGCTCTTCAACAAAAGAAGCAACAAATGATGAAGAACATGCATGATGATCAGCACTTTCCCTAACAGTTCCGCATTGGTGTTCCTTTATATATTTTGTAACAGTGAACTCTACTTCCCCCCTTGCTATTACTCTCCATGTACATGGTTGGTTGAAGCACACTGCTTTAACTCTATTTTTTCGGGTGTCAATTGGGTTATATCTCATATGCTTAACCATGGCATATTTGATAAGTGCATTCTTGAATTCTTCTCTAAATGGAAATATCTGCCCCACAAAAAATTCATGCCCATCTCTTGCCTCTACCTCTCCAATTGGCCCAGCAAGCAATCGAGAATTTAAAATATAAGGATCTTCAGCTAATGGAAACTCCTCCTCTAAGTCATTGTACTCATCTAGGGGGAATTCATATTCCTCAATCTGCATATCATCGGCTTGAAATTCTAGTACACTTGTAATGGGTTCTAATTCATCTGCATTCCGGATTTCAATTCCTTCCTCCCCACTCCAGGTTGGCTCAAAGAATTCAACAACTCTTGTAGAAGAATTCAAGCCCTCACCTTCTATATTAGTTGTTTCTTCATTTAGATCAATTGTCAAATTCCTTGTAATTTCTGATCCATTCCCCGTGACAACATTATCATCAAGAGTATTCCATATTTCGGATAGAATTTCGTCAACAACATTATCGTCCCTGAAAAATAAATTACAATTACATTTTGCAAACTTTGAAAATCATAATCAAGGACCTAGGAAGGCCTGAGGGCCTGAAATCATTATATTTCAGGCCCTGTGAGGGCCTGAATATAATGATTTCAGGCCCTACGAGGGCCTGAAATCATATTTAGGCCCTCACAGGTCCTGAAATCAGTATATTTCAGGCCCTTGGAGGGCCTGAAATCTTTTGATTTCAGGCCCTGACTGAGCCTGAAATCAGTATGTTTCAAGCCCTCCAAGGGCCTGAAATCAGTATGTTTCAGGCCCTTAGAGGGTCTGAATTATATTGATTCAGGCCCTCCCAGGCCCTCAAATCCAATGATTTCAGCCCCTATAAGGGTTTGAAATCTTTTTATTTCAGGCCCTGGGAGGACCTGAATTCCTTTTATTTCAGGCCCTCCCAGTGCCTGAAAACAACATATTTCAGTCCCTCCTAGAGCCTGAAATCTAATGATATCATGCACTCCTAGGGACTGAACTTTAATTTCTGGCCCTTCTAGGGCCTGATATGGTAATATATCACCCCTAGGTCGAATTCAAGCATTTATTTATCTTAAGTTTAACAAATTTCAGAGAGCCCTTATTATGTAATGCATATCACCCTTAGACTCCTCCAAACATAAAAATTGTAGCAAGAGTTGATAAGTATAAAACTAGGTCTGATATCATATCAAAGATGACAATCATACGTACATTACTATTTGTATTTGTTACCAATCTGTTCCTTGCTTTTTCTCCTTCAACACCTATCTTCCTCAACTGTCTTAATGAATTTAGTTGTGTAAGGTCGAAATATATATGTACACTCGTGATGATTCGACTTGTGCAAGGTAGTAATATATATATATGCTGAGAAAATTTCCACTACCTGGCCATCCGAACCACAAATTCTTATTTTACTGCAAAAGTGGTTCGGTGTCTCGAAATTGTGATCGAAAAAGGTATTTTGTGGCGGGAGGGGTATATTAGGAAGTTCACTTTAAACCGTGCGCCCTTTGGTAAAATAGAAACCATAGTACGCCCTTTGGTAATTTCCAATTGTTATGTACGCCCTTTGGTAAATTGCCGAATCAATTATGATCTCAATCGATTGAGATCATGCCTTAATCGATTAAGATAAGTCTCAATCGATTAAAATCTGTCGTGACGATCTCGAATCTATTCAAGAATCGATTCAAGGCATAATGTTATGATCACTGGCGGTTTGATTTCCGTCAGAATTTAATCTCGTTCCACCCTAGGGTTCATCTTTCTCCTTGGGTTATAGTTTGGGTCGAACAAACGCCCTCGATCATGAGGCATCTCCAATCGATTCACTAATATATTGCCGCCTCCAATCGATTGATAGGTTGGATGTCGCACGAGAGAACAGTTATATATAAATAATAATAATAATAATAATAATAATAATAGTAATAATAATAATAACAACAACAATGTTACACTACGGATGACAAATTGCTTATCCGTTCGTGCCATAATGATCCAAGCACATTGATCTTATATATATATTAGTGACGCATGAAATGAATCCAACGAATCCAAGCGCCCAAGCACGGGCGGAGCCTATTAAGGCCCAGTGTGGGCAGCTGCCCACACTGGGCCCCACAACAAAAGTTTAATACAACAACAACAACAACAACAACAAAGCCTTATCCCACTAGGTGGGGTCGGCTATATGGATCCTTTTACGCCATTGAGTTCTATCCCCTACTATATCATCATCTAGATTTAAATAAAATTTATCTTGTTTTATTGTTGCCAACCAAGTCTTTTTTGGTCTTCCTCTCCCTCTTTTAATGTGCGTATTTATCATAGTTTCACATCGTCTAACAGGGGCATTTATTGGTCTTCTAAGTACATGTCCGTACCATCTCAAACGTGTCTCCCGAAGTTTTTCTTCAATAGATGCAACTCCGACTTTCTCTCTAATACTCTCATTCCTTATTCTATCCATCCTCGTATGTCCACACATCCACCTTAACATCCTCATCTCTGCAACTTTCATCTTTTGCTCATGTGCTCGAGTCATAGCCCAACATTCAGCACCATATAACATAGCAGGTCTAACTGCCGTTTAATACTAAACAAAAAAAATATTAACAAGGTAAAAATAGGTTGAAAAGGTCACACTAATAAATTAAAAAAAAAAAAGAGAAAAAAGGTTGAAAATTGAAATACGACAAGTTGCTAGAAAAAGAAGGTTATGGAGAACCCTCTCATCGACCGCGTAGAATAATCCGTGGCTTCATTCTTCAACGCCACCCTCCCATGCCAATTGTTCTCCGTGGCTTCATTCTTCAATGCCGCGTAGAATCCCTCTCATCGACCGCCCTCCCATGCCTATTTGAGTTTCTTAGAGGCAGGTATGGAGTTACTTTGTTGTGTAGCTTGTTTGTGTCCACAAAATTGATTTTCAGCTTTTGACAAGAAAAAATTGATACAACTAACTGAGTTTTATCCACAAGATTTCTCGAGGTTTGATCTACTCGTACTTGATGATCAACTTGATACTTATATATGTGATATGTATTCTAACAAAACATTTCAAGAATTGAAAAGCCTTGGTGATCTTTCAGAGAAGTTAGTTATGCCAAAGAAAAATTTGGTATACCCATTGGTTTATAAGCTTTTGACATTGACATTAATTCTATTGGTTGCGGCTGCGACTGTAGAGAGAGTATTTTCTGCCATGAGAATTGTGAAAGACAGGTTGCGTAATCGAATGAGTGATCATTGGATGAATGATAGTCTCATTGTTTACGTAGAAAAAGATATATTTCTATCAGTTGATAATGAAGCTATTGTACAAAGGTTTCAAAATATGAAGACTCGAAAAGAACAATTATAAGGTAATTATTTTGTGATGCTTTATGATTATAAAATTTTATATCTTTTTTATAAATTATATTATATTGTTAATTGCCTACACTGAATTAATATTCTAGCTCCGCCCCTGCGCCCAAGCGCTTGGACCAGTGCCACAATGAGTCTGCGATAAAAGATAAGTAGTATATATATATATATATATATATATATATATATATGCAATATCTAATCTGGCTAGCACACTTAAGCTGATTTAAAAATTTTTAATCTCTCTTGCATGTAAATGATGTTCTCTCTCCAACATGCAAATCAGAAAAAATAGCTCCACTAATGGACTCTATTAGTGGGGAGCTAATTTTCAAACGAACTCCACTAATGAGCCGATGTAAAAAAAATCAGATGCGCTAATGGAGCTGTTTTTTTTTCAAATTCGCACCACTTATATTTTCTGATTTTCAAACCAGCTCCACTAGTGAAGCTTAGGAGGCGTTTGATATGCTTGTTTTCATTTTCATTTTAGGTAGAAAATGTGTTTTTTTGGAAAATATGTTTGGTTTGCATTTTCCAGCCTTGTTTTCCAGAAAAAGATGTAACGTTTTCAGAAAAAAAAAACTAGAGAATTAAATAAAGTCATTTTTCAAAAAATGAGAATAAAATTTTCTGAAAAAATGAATGTAAAAAATGGAGCAAACCAAACACCCATATTTTTTTAAATTAGCTCCACTTATTTTTATGATTTTGCATACAAGAGAGAGAATATCCTTTGCATGCAGAAGAAAGAAAATATCCTTTGCATGTAGAAAAAAAGAATCATTTTTACATATAGGCGAGAGATTAAAAAATTTTAAAGCTACTTGTGTGTGTTGGCCAGATCAAATATTGTCTATGGTCATTCTAACAAGGGTGTCTAAGCTATATATATATATATATCTATATATATATATATATATATATATATATATATATATATACACGAAATTGCTCTCCTGTGGATCGCTTTATGCGGGCCGCGTGCGGACCGCGCACCGCCGCACCCTGATCGGTCAGGTTGATCGATCACACGCGGACCGCGCACCCTGATCGGTCAGGTTGACCGATCAGGAACTTGCCTGATCGATCATCATGATCGATCAGCCATTATCTAGTGCCGACGGGTTCACTGCTACCCCTAGGATTCACCGCGCCGACGGGTTCACCGCTATCCCTAGGGTTCACCGCACCCCCTAGGGTTATAGTTTTGTTCGTGGCCGGCAGCCGAAGGCCGCCGATGGTGTCCGATCGACGATCGGCCACCATCGGCGCAGCACCCTGCGTGACCGATCAGGCAGTTGCCTGATCGGTCTGGCGCTGTGGTCCGCATAGGTCCACACCGCGCGGTCCGCAGGATAGCAAACCTATATATATATATATATATATATATATATATATATAATTTTGCTCTCCTGCAGACCGTGATGTGTGGACTTCCCGTGCGGACCAGACACCCAGACCGATCAGGGAAGTCGCTGATCGGTCTGGCGCCTCGGACGCGCACGCGGTCCGCACGAAGCGGTCCGCAAGAGAGCGCAACTCTTTATATATATATATAGAGAGAGAGAGAGGAATGATATGGTGCACAAATTATGGTGCACAATCATGGGCACCTGCATAGGTGGCAACCTGCACATCACCCATCAAAAATGCATGATAGAGATGAATGATCAAGATTTCGTCACCTAAGCAAGTGCCCATGGTTGTGCATCATAAGTTGTGCACCATATCATTTTTGTATATATATGTGTGTATATATATATATATATATATATATATATATATATATATATATATATATATATATATATATATATATATATATATATATTTATTTGATCCACATTGGACCGCTTCCTGCAGATCACGTACATGGCACTTGCCTGATCGGTCCCCTTGACCGATCAGTCATCGACGGGTTCACCGCTACTCCTAGGTTCACCGGCGCCGACGGGTTCACCGCTACCCCTAAGGTTCATCGCACACCCCCTGGGTTATAGTTTTGCTCGGGGGTTTCGGCCACCGCTGGTGTCCGATCGATGATCGGAGGCGCCGGCGAGTTGGGACATGAGAGCGCAGTCCGTGACTGATTAGGGAACTCCCTGATCGGTCTGGCGCCTGGTCCGCACGCGGTCCGCAGGGAGCGGTCCGCAGGAGATCATTCCTATCTAGACGTTGCCCTAGAATGAATCCAAGCGTCCGGAATATATTTTTTTTAAATCAATATTTTCTGAAATCTTAAACCTAAAAACATATAATATACCCCAAGAGAGAAGTATGAACCTTGCTCGTGGGCGTTTAATTTTTTTTTTTTTATCTTGAATACTATATATAATCCAAGAGAGAAGTATGAACCCTAGAGAAAAAATATTATATGCTTAAACCTACTATAACTCAACCCCTAACCTTTAAATCTTAAACCCTAAATACATATATTATACCCAGTGAGTTTTTATTTTTATTTTTATTTTGAACACTATAACCTAAAGGGGATGCCTGAAACCTAAATGGAAAATCATATTAACATAAACCCACTATAACTAAATCCTAAATCTTAAAATCTTAAACCATAAATATATATAACTAAATAAAATTAAAAAAGAACTTACTGGGATGAATCCATGCATCTGGATTTCATTCTAGACACCCTGATAAATTCGCGTGGACGTCTATATATACACACACGAAAATGCTTTGCTAGGACGCTTTTATGCGTACCCCTACGAATTTGGGGTGCTGGTATTCAATACAACCACCTGAGTCAATTCAAAATGCCTTGGATTCATTTCTGAAGACTTTTTTTTGTTGTTGTTTTTTAATTTTTTGGGTATATTTAAGATTTAAGATTTTAGGATTTAGTTATAGTGAATGTAAGCTAATAAGATTTTCTCCTAAAGTTCAGTCGTCTCTCTTAGATTATAATATTTAAAATAAAAAATTTTAGATGTTAAGTATATTATATATATTTAGCGTTTAGATTTTAAAATGTAGAGGTTAGGTTATAGTGAGTTTAAGCTAGTAAAATTTTTTATTAGGATTTAATTATTCTTTTTGAGTTATAGTGTTTAAGATAAAATATTTTAGATGTTAACGAGTATATTATATGATTAAGAAATTATTTATTTAAAAAATTAAAAAAAACCTACCACATGTGACTAGTTAATCTAAGCAATAATCGGACGTGTGCATGTAAAGTACCACGTCATGCCACATCATTTATTATGATTTTCATTCTCTCATTTTCACTCTCCCTATTATTACTCCTAGATTAATCCCCGTGCTTTGATAAGTGGTCCATATAATATAATAATAATAATAATAATAATAATAAATTCTCAACTAAAAAACAACTATTAGTGCATGAAATAAAGAAAATTATGGAAAATATTTTTTTTAAATGAAGGATAATTTAATTTTTTTACTGCAAATGTCAAGAACAATTTCAAATATTATTTATTAACTCTTAAATATTGATTATCGCCGAAATTCGGGAGGATTATTTACAAATCCTCCCGAATTATACCTTGATTATAATTTTGATTATATATATATATATACACGGCCTAAAACTTACGGACTCGTTCGTGCCTTGACCGAATTGGAGGCGTTTCCAATTTTTTTTTTTTTTTAGTTTTTTAAGTGACTAAGGCGCCACGGATATAATGGGAAGCGCCTCGATTTAATATTTTTTTAAAAAAATCAAATATTTTAAATTTTTAACTCTAAATATTTATAACATATCTGTTAACATCTAAATAATTTTTGTTTGGATACTATAATTTAAAAGGGACAACTGCACCTTAGAGGATGATTGGTTGCACGCCTATACACGATGCGACTCAAGGCATCTCTAATTGTATTGGAGGTGCTTAGAGTCGAATGTTTTTAAACAGTGATTGCGGCGTCTGGATTTGATCCTTGCCCCTCGATTTATTTAGTTATTTTGGTTTTTTTAAATCAAATTTTCAAATATAAATCTTAAATATATTATTATACCGTGTGAACAACTAAATTTTTTTTATTTTAATTTTTTTAGCTTCAATACTATAATCTAATTGAGTTTTAATTTTTTTTAGCTTGAACACTATAATCCCTATTGAGAAGTCTGACTCCAAGGTAAAATCTTAAAAAAAAAATAGTTTGAACACTATAATCTAATTGGGAAGTCTGAACTCTAGGGATATACTATATGTATTTTGGATTTAAGATTTAGAAATTGAGTTATAGTGAGTTTAAGTTAATAAATTTTTTTTAAGGGTTCAAGTTTTCCTGTTAGAATATAGTATTAAGATAAAAAATTTTAATTAATCGCAGAGTATAGTTTATATTTGAAAAATATTAATTAAAAAAATTAAACTGAGACGCTTGGATTTAATCCATGCCTCCGAATCATTTTTAAAAAAAAATTAACTCGAAATACCTCTCAATACATAAGAGGTACCTCGAGTACATAGACATGCGGTGCATAGCAAAGCGAGATTATATCAAAAATGGATCATTAGATTCAATCTTAAATTCTTAACTTAAAAAAAAAAATTAGTGCATAAAATAAAGAAAATTAAGAAATAATTTTTTAAATTAAGGATAATTTAATTATTTTACATTAAATATAAGAACAATTTCAAATATTATTTTCTATCGCCTAAATATGCTTTTGAAGCTTATTTATGATTACAAATCCTCCCTATTGTATATTTCCAATATTAATTAGATATATCTTTCCTAATTTAACTAGAATGAATCAGTGTCGCAGATGAGCCCATAGCGGATGGTCTGTTGATGTAGTCTGACCCAGTTGTTGTTTTGATATTTGACAATGATTTAAGTTTGGTTGAGCGAATTTGGGTTAAAGTCCCGGTCGGGGACTAGGCATGAAATCCCAGTGAGTGAAGCCGGGTCCTGGTGAGTGAAGCCAGGTGATGGAAATTCCGGTGAGTGAAGCCGGGTCCTGGTGAGTGAAGCTAGGTGATGGAAATCCCGGTGAGTGAAGCCGGGTCCTGGTGAGTGAAGCCAGGTGTTGGAAATCCCGGTGAGTGAAGCCGGGTCTTGGTGAGTGAAGCCAGGTGTTGGAAAAGTCCTAATTCGGAAGGGTTGGGTGAAAAGTCCTAGCTTGGAGGGCTAGGTGAAAAGTCCTAACTTGGAGGGTTAGGTGCAAATTCCCATCCTGGAGAATTAGGTGAAAAGTCCTGGCTTGGAGGGTCAGGTGCTTAGCTTGGAGGGCTAGGCTGGATGATGTTCTAACTCGGAAGGGTTGGGTGAAAAGTCCTAGCTTGGAGGGCTAGGTGAAAAGTCATAGCTTGGAGGGCTAGGTGAAAAGTCCTAACTTGGAGGGTTAGGTACAAATTCCCAACTTGGAGAGTTAGATGGAAAATCCTTAGCTTGGAGGGCTAAGGTGGATGGAAACTTAGCTTGGAGGGCTAAGTTTGAGTCCCTGGATCGGTCTGGTGATCGATCAGGGATTCTGGCACGCTGCTCCTTCGTGGATAGGTCTGGTGACCGATCCAGCGATGACTGATCGGTCGGGTGACCGATCAGGGAGCACACAGTGAGGTTGGGAACCTACTATGCTGCTCCTGATCGATCTGGTGACCGATCAGGGAGTATGCGTTTCACCCATTGACTGGCTCCTGATCGGTCTGGTGACCGATCAGGGAGCGAGCAGTGAGGTTGAGTTCCCTTGCTGAACTGCTCCTGATCGGTCTGATGACCGATCAGGATCACTGTGCAGATCGTTCTGGTGAATGATCCAGCTTCGCGGGCACCTCCCTAAGATCGATCAGGACGATTCCTGATCGCCCTGGTGATGTCCTGATCGGACTGCTGACCGATCAGGTGACACCCTGATCGGTGCGGTGACCGATCAGAAGGCTTGGCCTGCGAAACTCAGAAATCGCCCGATATAAGGGTGGATTGGTCCGGTGAACGATCCACGACCTGGGATCGGTCTGGTGATCGGTCCGGGAGAATCTCAAAGAAATCGCGATTTCTGATTGAGCGTTGGGGATCGATCAGGACGTAGCCTGATCGGTCTGGAACCCTCCTGATCGGTCTGGTGACCGATCAGGAGGCTCTCTGATCGGTCAGGTGACCGATCACTTTAATTCAAATACGCTGTCAGAAGCTCTGATCGCATCTGTTGTCACTGCCGATTCTCTGATACATTGCAGATATATTTTGATATGCATTGCTAAGCCTCTGTTGGAGTGTGCAGGTGATAGCAGGTGATTCAAACACTCAAGGAGGGTCAATGGGAGGTTTTCCGTTGAGAAGGTTTGGCTGTTTCTCATTCTCAGGTTTCAACGGGCAACTGACGCAGCTGGCGACTGACGGAGGCTTAGTTGGAGGGGAAGTCTTCAGTGGACTGAGTGCTCAGGGAGGTCAGTGGGTTCAGGCTGGCTCAGTGGATGCTGATGAAGCTTGTGATGGTGAGCAGAGCTTAAGTGATGAAGCTGAGGCAGAGGAGACGGAGTGAGACAGACAGAAAACTTGGGAAGTTGTTGCTGGGCTGTGCTCGTGCTCTCTGTTGCTTTGTTCTTGAGAGATCTTGTTGCATTCCTGTGAGAGCTTTGTGAGCTTCCCTTCTCGAGTGTCTCGTGTGCTTAATCTTGTATTCATCTACTGAGACAGCTTGTGGAGAGGTTACTCCACCGAGAAGGAGGCGCTTGATATCCGGTGTTCACCGGGGCTTGATCTGCCGACGATCAAGGGATTGCCCACCTCACGGGCACGCCAAGGAGTAGGGGCAAGTTATCCCCGAACCTTGTAAACGATCCTTGTTAACGATCCTTGGTTTGTATTCTTTGTTTCTGCATTTCTGTTAAGATTGTTTCTCTGCATATGCTTTGTTTCCACTGCTGCTAACTTAAGTGCAGAGAAAGATTTCAAAGAGCAAGTTTTTGTCTAAGTCCAAGAGATCGACTAGATTCACCCCCCCTCTCTAGCCATCTCGTCTCCAACAAGTGGTATCAGAGCTTGGGGCTCTGTTCAAGGCTTAACATCCGAGAGCTTACACCAAGATGGCTGGAAGAGAAGGAATGAGCACAAACCGACCTCCACTCTTCGACGGCACAGATTTTCAATATTGGAAATCGAAGATGGAGTTTTATTTGAAGACAAACATGAGCATATGGTTCTCGGTCAAAGAAGGTTTCATCCCTCCAAGAGATGTTGAAGGAAAAGATCTCGATTTCTCAAGTTGGTCGGCTGAGCAAATAAGAAAGAGTGAAGCAAATGCCAAAGCTGTGGTCACATTGCAATGCGGGATGACCAAGGAGGAGTTGATCAAGGTGAGTCCCTTTACAAGTGCTAAAGATCTTTGGAGCAAGCTCATTGAGCTTCATGAGGGCACCCGAGACTCAAGGATAGCCAAGAGGGACTTGCTTCACAATCAACTCCAAAATCTTTCCATGGGAGAAAATGAAACTGTAAGTATGCTTCATTGTCGATTCAAAGAAGTATTGAATGGTCTCCACTCCATTGGTGAAGAGGTAGAAAACCGAGACCTAGTGAGGTATGTCCTTAAATCATTTCCTAGGAATGTCTTGTGGTCATCCATGGTGGATGCTTACAAGGTTTCAAGGATTTATCTTTTGTTAAGTTAGAAGATTTATTTTGTGAGATGGAATTACATGAGATCTCTAACCAAAGTCCCAAAGAGAAAGGGATTGCTTTAGTGGCAGGTGACAACAAGAAGAAGAAGGAGGAGGAGAACATCCACTGTCACATGGCATTCATGGCACTAGAGGACTCGAGAGAAGAAAGTGATAACGAATCAAGCTCCTCAACTGCGCCTTCATCATCTTCGGATGATGAAGAGGTAATCTCTCCCGAGTTGGATGAGTGCTATAGAACAATAGCTTGCTTGATAAACACGCTCAAAAAGTCTAAGAACAAGATTAAATCTTTAAAGTTAGAGGTAGAAAAATTGAAAACCTCTAAGGATGAGGTAATTGATGACTTGCATGTTAAAACCCTTGAGAATGACAATAAGGACTTAAAGAGCGAAGTTGAAAATCTCAAGAATATTCTTGAGAAATTCTCATCTAGCTCCAAAACCTTAGACATGATACTAAACTCCCAAAGGGCGGTTTATAACAAGGCCGGTATAGGTTATCGACCTAAGGAACCAACCTTCGTATCCTTAATGTCTAGAACCCACTTTAGAGCATCAAATGATTCTAGGGTTCAAAAGGTTAGGAAGAAAATGACTAAGGCATGGGTGCCTAAGTCCCTCATTATTGATGCATTAGGTCCCAAAATTTGGGTACCTAACACCTCCATATTTCGAATTGTATAAGCATTGTTTGAGGGGGAGCATCTATCAACATAGGTTGTTGATAAGTGGTGCTCCAAACCAAGGCTAAGGTTACACTAGTGTCAAAATAAGTCAACAAGCCTTGGAAATTGTTTTTATATATTGCATGAAGGGTTTAGATTCACACATAACTTGCTCTTGCCATGAATTGCTTAGGATAATTAGTTTTCTCGTTGCAATTTATGTCTTACTGCAAGATATGATTTATGATATGTCATAACTCAAGCTTAAGGTGTTTTTGTTTGGTGAACACGATCAAATATGCCATGATTTTACAATGTGTGTTATTATCATTAATCTATGGCATGCAAATTTGATTTCAATCATGAACTTGATAGAAATGTGGGACAAATCTAGATCTATGAGTTACCAAAATTGATTGAAGCAAGCATGTTATGAATACAATTGGAACATAATTAATCATGCATAAGTGTAGTTTACTTTTGTGTTAAAATTTTACTATGATCAGTTTTGTTTCCAAAACAAAGAGGAAAGTAACTAGTTCATCTTTATCAAATAGCTATATACATCCAGGGATTGTAAGCTGCCCATGTTTATGAATTTTCTAGTTAAATGATTGTATGCATGCATGTTTTAGAAACCTGGTCATAGTTAGATACTAATTTGATACAAGTGTGTTTTGAAAATTTGATCATACCTTGTGTATCATGAAATTTGATCATACTTGGAATATTTGGATTCACACATGATCATGCCAAGAACATGCTTAGAACATAACTGATCATACAAACCTGGTTTTGGGACTCAAGTTCATGATTATAACATACTCATCATGCTTTGACACAGATCATGACATATATCTTGATTAAGGGAACCCTTAGGACCAAATGGATTGACATTAATTGAATTAGGGTTTAGGAATGGTTGAGATTTGAAACAAAGTTGATTTCACAGTTTCTGAAATTTTGTTTCTGAAACTGAAAAACCATTATGTATTATCCCTGATCGGTCCACCGACCGATCAGGGGTGCTTCTGATCGGTCCGGTGACCAATCAGACCAACTCTGATCAAGGAACTCCCAGATCGTTCCAAATTGATCCAAAACCTCCTCAAACCAATTAATTTTCATCGAATTGTATCAGATTACTGATCATAACCTGATACACACAAATCGATACAAATCAAGTCCAATTGAAAATACTTGATCTTCCATTGATACAAACCTGGTACTAAGGGAGCACAAATTTGTTCAAGTGATACAAACTTAGTACTTAATAGTGATTTGATACAAACCTATGTTGGAATGTTCAAATTCATAAGAAAGGGTTTGTTGAGTAATGACTCTTGTTCTTAATGTCGTATTTCGGAATTGTTTCTGAAATATCGAATATTAATAGAGTCTATTTCACTGTTACGGAATGCAAATTGTCAATGCAGTCTGATCAGGAACGTATCAGAGGTTCAGAAATTTTTCTGAAATCTGATCGCTCCCCAGACTAATCAGATATATTTCTGTATCACGTAATCAACGAACCTGATCGGTCACGGAGACCAATCAGGACTATGTTTCAGATACAGATGCATTCCTTACTCGTCCTATGAAGCATATACGTATTTGACCATGATATACTTCTGTATATGTCTTCACATGGAAGTCCAAGTGTTAATGCAGTCCGATCTTGAACGAATCAGAATTACAGAAATTTTTCTGAAAATTGATCGTTCATAGATAAATCAGAAATTTTTCTGTATCGATCATCAGTCTGATGGAACTGCGATAATTATTGCCATATGATGCATATACATTGTTGCCATGATACATCTATGGTATATGCCTCTCATATGCAATTCAAAAATCATCCTTTGACTTACTTGTCATATGAAACATATACATGCTTGACCATGATATTATTCTGTATATGTTTTCATGTGCGATTCAAAAAATTATCCTTTGATTATTCTGGGTTTGGGGAGAGACCCTTGGTTGAGGGGGAGTTTGATGTTTAAACTTAATAACCATACCCTTTTCGATGTTTGACAAAGGGGGAGAAAATGACTGATTAAGTTTATGGTTATTATAGGGGGAGGATCATGATTCCCTTATGAGAATTGAACGGAGACTTCAATTGATTGATACCTAAACTTAAATCGGGTTGTCAAACAACAAAAAGGGGGAGATTGTTGATGCAGTCTGGCCCAGTTGTTGTTTTGGTGTTTGACAATGATTTAAGTTTGGTTGAGCGAATTTGGGTTAAAGTCCTGGTCGGGGACTGGGCATGAAATCCCGGTGAGTGAAGCCGGGTCCTGGTGAGTGAAGCCAGGTGATGGAAATCCCGGTGAGTGAAGCCGGGTCCTGGTGAGTGAAGCCAGGTGTTGGAAATCCCGGTGAGTGAAGCCGGGTCCTGGTGAGTGAAGCCAGGTGTTGGAAATCCCGGTGAGTGAAGCCGGGTCCTGGTGAGTGAAGCCAGGTGTTGGAAAAGTCCTAATTCGGAAGGGTTGGGTGAAAAGTCCTAGCTTGGAGGGCTAGGTGAAAAGTCCTAACTGGAGGGTTAGGTGCAAATTCCCATCCTGGAGAATTAGGTGAAAAGTCCTGGCTTGGAGGGTCAGGTGCCTAGCTTGGAGGGCTAGGTTGGATGATGTTCTAACTCGGAAGGGTTGGGTGAAAAGTCCTAGCTTGGAGGGCTAGGTGAAAAGTCCTAGCTTGGAGGGCTAGGTGAAAAGTCCTAACTTGGAGGGTTAGGTGCAAATTCCCAACTTGGAGAGTTAGATGGAAAATCCTTAGCTTGGAGGGCTAAGGTGGATGGAAACTTAGCTTGGAGGGCTAAGTTTGAGTCCCTGGATCGGTCTGGTGATCGATCAGGGATTCTGGCACGCTGCTCCTTCGTGGATCGGTCTGGTGACCGATCCAGCGATGACTGATCGGTCGGGTGACCGATCAGGGAGCACACAGTGAGGTTGGGAACCTACTGTGCTGCTCCTGATCGATCTGGTGACCGATCAGGGAGTATGCGTTTCACCCATTGACTGGCTCCTGATCGGTCTGGTGACCGATCAGGGAGCGAGCAGTGAGGTTGAGTTCCCTTGCTGAACTGCTCCTGATCGGTCTGATGACCGATCAGGATCACTGTGCAGATCGTTCTGGTGAACGATCCAGCTTCGCGGGCTCCTCCCTAAGATCGATCAGGACGGTTCCTGATCGACCTGGTGATGTCCTGATCGGACTGCTGACCGATCAGGTGACACCCTGATCGGTCCGGTGACCGATCAGAAGGCTTGGCCTGCGAAACTCAGAAATCGCCCGATATAAGGGTGGATCGGTCCGGTGAACGATCCACGACCTGGGATCGGTCTGGTGATCGGTCCGGGAGAATCTCAAAGAAATCGCGATTTCTGATTGAGCGTTGGGGATCGATCAGGACGTAGCCTGATCGGTCTGGAACCAGCCTGATCGGTCTGGTGACCGATCAGGAGGCTCTCTGATCGGTCAGGTGACCGATCACTTTAATTCAAATACGCTGTCAGAAGCTCTGATCGCGTCTGTTGTCACTGCCGATTCTCTGATACATTGCTGATATATTTTGATATGCATTGCTAAGCCTCTGTTGGAGTGTGCAGGTGATAGCAGGTGATTCAAACACTCAAGGAGGGTCAATGTGAGGCTTTCCGTTGAGAAGGTTTGGCTGTTTCTCATTCTCAGGTTTCAATGGGCAACTGACGCAGCTGGCGACTGACGGAGGCTCAGCTGGAGAGGGAGTCTTCAGTGGACTGAGTGCTCAGGGAGGTCAATGGGTTCAGGCTGGCTCAGTGGATGCTGATGAAGCTTGTGATGGTGAGCAGAGCTTAAGTGATGAAGCTGAGGCAGAGGAGACGGAGTGAGACAGACAGAAAACTTGGGAAGTTGTTGCTGGGCTGTGCTCGTGCTCTCTATTGCTTTGTTCTTGAGCGATCTTGTTGCATTCCTGTGAGAGCTTTGTGAGCTTCCCTTCTCGAGTGTCTCGTGTGCTTAATCTTGTATTCATCTACTGAGACAGCTTGTGGAGAGGTTACTCCACCGAGAAGGAGGCGCTTGATATCCGGTGTTCACCGGGGCTTGATCTGCCGACGATCAAGGGATCGCCCACCTCACGGGCACGCCAAGGAGTAGGGGCAAGTTATCCCCGAACCTTGTAAACGATCCTTGTTAGCGATCCTTGGTTTGTATTCTTTGTTTCTGCATTTCTGTTAAGATTGTTTCTCTGCATATGCTTTGTTTCCGCTGCTGCTAACTTAAGTGCAGAGAAAGATTTCAAAGAGCAAGTTTTTGTCTAAGTCCAAGAGATCGACTAGATTCACCCCCCCCTCTCTAGCCATCTCGTCTCTAACATGGTCCACAGCGGACAGTTCATTTCAGGTGCCTTTACTCTTTTTATTTTTCATTGTTGTAAATTTTTTGTTTTTTGATTATTTGTTAAAATATATTATATGTATTTAGAGTTTAAGATTTTAAAATTTAAGGTTTGTTTTATAGTAAGTTTAAGTAAATAAGATTTTTTCTTTTGAGTTTAAGCTTCTCTCTTGAGTTATAATGTTCAAGATAAAAAATTTTAGATACTCAAGGGTATATTATATGTATTTTGGGTTAAGATTTAGGAATTAAATTATAGTTGTTTAAGACAATAAGATTTTCCGTGTAAGACTAAAGCTTCTTTCTTAGTTCTAGTATTTAAAATAAAAAAAATGTAGATGTTCACGGTATATATTATATATATTTAATATTTACGTGAGGAAATCTTCATTTAAAAAAAATAAAAAAATAACAAATTGAGGTGACTCCACTACAATCATTTTTTTTAAAAAAAATGACTTAGGACGTCTCTAATTAAATTGAAGTCGTCTCAAGTCGCATTGTGTATGGATGTATGATAAATAGTCCGTAGCAAAGCAGAGTTATATATATAGAAATGCTCTACTATGGACTTCTTGTCATGTGCTTGTGCTCAACATGACTCGAGGCATGTTCCATATGATAGAAGGTGCCTCCCGTGGATTTTAAAATTTTTTTATTTTTTTTAAATCAGCATTTCCTCTGTAAATTTTAAATACCTATAATATATCCCGTGAGCATATAAATTCTTTTCGTTTGAATACTATAACCCAAAAGGGATAACTAAACCATAGGAAAAAATCTTATTAACTTAAACGCACTATAACTCAACTCCTAAATCCTAACTTAAATACTTACAATATATCATGTGAGCATCTAAATTCTTTTTATTTGACCATAACCTAAAAGAGAGGACTAAATCCTAAAAAAAATCTTATTAGCTTAAATCCACTATAATTAAATTTTTAAATTTTAAACCCAATATAAATATCTTAAAAAATTAAAAAAAATAAAATAACTGTATAAAAAATGGGATTCCATGTAATGAGAAGCTCCTTCGATCAGTTTGCAGGAAAGACATCAGCGTGTGTATATACATGAAATGAAGAAAATTACGATGATTTTTTTTTCAACGAATGATGGTTTAATTTTGTTTACAGCATGTCATTCCTAATTTAACTAGAATTGTAATTTGGATTCGATTGGGATTGGGATTGGGATTCGATTATTATATATAATAACTGGATTTGTCTTTCCTAATTCAACTAGGATTGTAATTTGGATTCGATTGGGATTGCGATTCGATTATTATATATAATAACTCCTCTCCTTGGTCCTTCGAAGGAAACAGATGGCGACGCCGATGAAGAAGAAGACGAGCAGAGGCCGTCAAAGGATCGCGATCAAGGAGATAGAGAATCCGGCGGCGCGGCAGGTGTGCTTCTCCAAGCGCCGTGCCGGCATCTTCAAGAAGGCGAACGAGCTCTCCGTCCTTTGCGGCGCCGAGGTCGCCGTCCTCGCCTTCTCCCCCAGCGGCAAGCCCTTCTCCTTCGGCCACCCCTCCGTCGACACCGTCCTCGCCCGCTTCTTCTCCGCCGGGCCTGATTCCTCTCGGCACCACCCCCTCGCTGGGGCCCTGGTTCAGGCGCTCGGCCGGCAGGAGTCGCAGCTCGCGAAGCGGATCGAGGCGGAGAGGAGGAGGAAGGCGGCTCTCGAGGCGGCGATTTACCGGCCGTGGGGCACCATGGCGGACCTGCTGGACGCCGACGTCGAGGCGCTCGGGATGCCGGAACTCGACCTGCTGCAGAGAGCGCTGGAGTGGGTGCGGGCGGAGGCGGCGGGCAGGGCGGAGCAACTGGCCCTCGAGGCTTTGCGGCCGTCGAACGTGGCGGTTAACCTTTGAATAAATTACTAAATCCATCCATCCTCTCTTTCGAGCTGTGTCTCTAGTCCCTCTTCTTTTTGCTCACACATTCAAACTCATTTTTTCATATAGAAAAATGAAATTTATTGTGTAAATATGTTTTCCCTTCAACTGGATGAGCAATTCCTCCAGTGTTCTAACCTCTCACAATACGTCGACCAATGAAACAAAACCTTAATCCTTATAACCTCCACGAACGAATCTTCACGTAATGGAAGCGTTGACGCACACGAATCAGAATTCTGCCTTTCACCAAGCTTCTCGGAGACATTCGTGGGGATTGGCGTAGAAGTAGTCCTCTTCCTTTGGTCTGTCGGGGATCGTCGCTCTTCTGGTAGGTCTTCCCAGGCGAGTAGCATGAGCTGCCTTAATTGATGAAGAGAAGTCTTCCCATGCTAAAGTTTCATTAGTATACTGATCGATCAGGTCTACTAAGACCTTTCGATCTAGCGTGATGGTCTTCTTGAACCCCAAGTATCTGCAAATTGTAAAACAGAGAGATCTTAGAGAAATCAAACTTTAGTTTTAGCACTCTTTGTTCATTAATTCTTTCTGAAAAATAAAGCAATTAGCATTCACTTGATAGTAATATACATCGATGAACATGGAAAAAGCAGTACCTACGATGACCCTCGACAACTTTAGCCATGTTTCCATCGTATGTAGGAACGAAAATGTCACTGGCTAAAGAAACCATGTAATCTAATGATGCCATTTGCGATGAGTGATTCTGGAAATATCGAAGATCTGATGAACCTAGTAAAGTTTCCTTCCTTACCTATTCAATTACTTGCATTTAGAGATCAAAGTAAGAACGCAACAGTAAACAATCAATATGTACTGTCATATACGCTCACCAAATTTGGAAAAGCATCAGAAAGAGCTCTCAATCGCCTTTCACCACCATATATTTCTCCTGCAGCTATGTATACCTGGATACGATGATCTAAATCGAGCGCTCTCAATACCAGAGCAGTCTCTTCTGGTGTTAAAGGGCAGAGACCATCCTTCCTTTTGACATCCGAATCAATGACTTTCTCCTTCCACCATGGATATGCATATCTGTGAAATGGATAGGATGCTCGCAGTGTCTCATCAAATCTAAAATAGGACATTGCCGAAAGGGGGGAAAACCTCGTACCTCATTCTCGTCAACTCTTCTGCCTCTTCGTTAGTGCAACCATGAGTGCATCCAGAGAAAGCCAACATGTCCATCTCGTATCGTAAATGGAGAACCAAAAAGGGGCCATTCTGGTGCAGAATTCTGATTACCCTCCTACCTAACTGTTCGATCTGAGAAGTAAATTTCAATGCATCGAAATTCACTCGACAACGCAACTTTTGAATCTCTAAAGGAAGTCCATTGTTGGCAAGTCGAGTATCTGTTTTGGTGAAATGCACAATCTTGTGCTTCTTTATCAATGGCAAAATCTGGTTATAAGGCAAAGATGACTGTGTTAATACATTCACGTTTTTCTTCATAGTTCGAAAGGTGTACTAACCTGATTTTCGTAATAAGATACATCAGACCAGCTAACCGGTGGCATAGTATACACCGACCCCTTCTCGGCTCTCCATTTTAGTTTAGGCGGTAATTCCTTCAATATCCGGACCTCGTCCCTCAAAGATGTGATAAAATGATCAACATAGAATATATCTTGGAATTCACTGCCATATGAAATGACCTTTAGCTTGAAAACTTTGCAAAGTTGAATGGAAGATCAAATGAGTAGACCATTGAGTTATCGAAACCCAACTCTAAGCATTTAGATTAGAAGTGCGAGCGCACCTAGGGTCTGACCAAAATGATGATTTGTCCAACTCCGGTACTATAAGTGTCACATTCAAATATCTTGCGATGGCAACCATATCACAGATCTGGAAAATTAAGACAAAAATGTTCGATAAGTACCAATTCAATGCAAAGCCAAGAAGGAACTGCTTGTGCCAAAAGACCACCCAAAGATACTTTTTAAGTTGGATCAAATCCTTACAGCTGCTCGCATCTGGTTGAGCCCGCCATTGCACGAGACCATCAAGTACCCATTGTTATTGTAGATTCCTAAACATAAACACATTATAAGTTTCATATAAGAACTCTGCTCAATCAGGTTAACATAAGTGTTTTCAGAAGAATCTTAACAAATAACAGCAAGAAAATTGGACGATGAGGTAGCTCGTTAGCTTCGACATATCTAGGTTAGCTAAACAACAATGATGTTGAAAATGCAACATAGGCTAGCTAAGTCCGAAAGGTTAATGAGTCGCAAGGATGCCCTCACAGTCTATGTTTGACAGGGAAGATCGTGCCTTGAAAAGAACTTAGACAAGAATGGTAGCAAGTTTTATGATCAATCCTACCATGGGACCTGAGACTGACACTTGCCTTGATGAGTTATCATAGAACTGAAGTAGAAAGTAGAACAAGATACCACATCAGTGCTGTCAATTGGCCTAGATAGTGTCCCAAAAAGTATAATAACAACTAATTAACAATGATCAAGAGACCAAAGTGATTTAACCGTGAAATTCAAATAAAATAGATCTTGCTGCAGATACTTGATCCAAGAAATCAAGATGAGTATCTTGGAAATCAGAACAAAAAGGAACGATTTTTTCTTCAGTATATGCAGCTACCATTATCAAAGAAAACTAAGTGATTGAAGGCGGGCAAAGAAAGATGGCCTTAAGAATCAACAGAAGTGAAAGAACACTCACTTTTGGGGGGATGAACGAACTTCTTAACGATGGCAGAGGTGGATTGTTGGCCTTCGATTGGTACATTGGAATGGGAAGAACAAGATGGCCGATCATTCCAGACGCGTGGCACCCAAGTATGCCCTAGCGCGGTGAGCTGGAGGACGCAAGTCCAAAGCAGCACCGTGGTCGTCATCCGGATCATCCACACCTTGAACTTGGATCTGCTCTTTACCTTCCCCTCGGCAAAAGGTTTCAGGCCGTGATGCCTCTCTCCTCTGCTCTCAGATCCCATAGCCCTCTCAAGACTGCACAACCAACGAATCCAAAATGCGCTGCACCCGACACTTGAAAAAAAAAAACCGCCGGTGCGAAACTATACGGATCCAGATAGCAGATACAATGCGGCTTAGCACAAGGAATCGACACCTGAAAAATCACCTGATATACCTTCTAATAAACCCTAAATTTCCATCTCAGGCTCAGAAATTGGAATCTAGCCAGCTAATCCTCCAAACTTGCATTACTTTCCAGATTCTTTTTTGAAAAATAAATGACACAATCCAACCTTTCCATGCTGTAAGCCGCCTCAAGTCCTCAGCCATAGTTCACGCGGCGATCATCAATCAAAGCCGCCAAAGGAACCTCCTGCCGCAAAAATCCACGCGAACCGCGGAGACGTGGCCAAAAGAGGCCCAAGGTTTTTCGTAATTGTGACGGGAACAGTGGGACCCGCCTGGTTCGGCAAGGGATCAGGAAGCGAGTCCGGCGACGGCTCTGGAGTCTGGAGACTGCGATATCGTGGAAGAAGGGGAAGAGCGAGGTCGATCGAAGTGGGAGGAGAAAGAGAGGGGTTTTAAGTTTTGTAAAGGATAAAAGCGAGGAGAGAAATAGTGGGCGAGATAAATGGGATAATAAAACAAGTGCAAATTACTTTTAAATCCTTATTTTACATCATAATTATCCGAAAATAAATATCATTTCTTCTAAATTAAATATCAATCAATTAAAATCTAATATATTTTTATTAAATTAAGTATTATTCCTTTTCAAGATCGAGAATCGATTAAAATTGCTCATAATTGATTAGAGTTATTCCAATCGATTCAGGAGCTCTGATTGATTAGAAATTAATCGATAATCGATCAGTTATATTTATCATGAGATAACATCACCTTTATTTTTTATAGGTATAAAAAATCCAAACATAAGTATAATTTTTCATAAATTCAGTACATTT